>MDKH01003889.1:0-12763 GCA_005239495.1 Nicotiana undulata | reverse complement strand
GTTATTACCTTTACAATTGCTAGAGTTAGCTATATTGGCACCATAGTACTCTCATAATTGTATGAACATGAATTTTTCTTAATGCATTTCCTCTTTTACAAAGAAAATATACAATTAGTTTGCAACATTGAGGCATTTACGATCCGAAATCCGATCCGATCCAAACTTTAAAATCCGAATCCGATTCGATATAATTCGGATCGGATTCGGATTGCATTTTCTAGAATCCAAAATTCGAATCCGAAATGTTCTAAATCTGATCCAATCCGATCCGTGCACAGCCCTAGCCCTAGGTACATTGGTCAATTTTAGATTTTAGATAAGGTAGGAGAGGTGGCCTACAGACTTGCCTTGCCACCGCATTTATCAGCAATGCATCCAGTGTTTCACGTATCTATGCTCCGGAGGTATATTGCAGATCCATCTCATGTTCTTGACTTCAGCGGTGTCCAATTGGACAAGGATCTCACTTATGAGGAGGATCCAGTAGCCATATTAGATAGGCAGGTTCGCCAGTTGAGGTCGAAGAGTTATCCTTCGGTCCGTGTTCAGTGGAGGGGTCAGCCTGCCGAGGCAGCTACTTGGGAGTCCGGGTCCGACATGAGGAGTCGTTATCCCCATTTTTTCTCAGACTGAGGTACTTTTCTATGTCCGTTCGAGGACGAACGTTTGTTTTAGAGGTGGAGATTGTGATGACCCAAACAGTCACCCTAAGTAATTTCAGGTATATTTGGGTTCCGAGGCTCCGAAAGCCTCCGTCGATCTCACCTCGAGATGCGTGTGCAGCCGGGCAGGTAGCCGGGAAGCTTCCATGTGAAAATTTGATAAAAATGGGGTTTTTGAATTTAATAATTGAATAAAGTTGACTTTGGCAAGCATTTTTGGTAAACAGACCCGGACCCGTGATGTGACAGTCCCAGAGGGCCCGTAGGAAAATATGGGACTTGAGCGTATGCCCGGAATCGAACTCCGAGGTCCCAAGCCCGAGAAATGAATTTTTAAAGAAAATTATTTTCTGAAAATAATAAAGGAATTTGAAAATGAATAATTATGTGAAAACCGTGTTACCGGTCCCGTATTACGGTTTCGGAGCCCGGGACAGGTTTATTATGTGTTGTTTGTCCTATCTGTGAAATTTGGTGTAAAACGGGCTTGATTTGATTGGTTTCGGATCCAAATGAGGAAAATTGGAGTTAATGAAGTTTTGAGGTTTTTTTAAGAATTTGAAATTTGGCTTGAAAGGTGATTTTATGTTCCCAAGGTCCGGATGAAATTTCGAGATCGGGAGTAGTTCTGTTGTGTCATTTATAACTTGTCTGCAAAATTTGAAGTCATTTCGAGTAATTTAGGCCGGTTCGGCGTATTGAAGTGAATTCTAGAATTTCAAAGTTCTTAAGTTTGATTAATTGGTTTTTGGGGTTTGATTTTGAGTTCCGTTGTTGTTTTTCATGTTCCGGAAGTTCGAGCGAGTCCGTATCATGAATACAGACTTGCCTGTGCTTTTTGACGGGGTCCCGAGGGGCTCGGGGGTGTTTTAGACCTCCGGGAGCTAAGTTGGGAAAAACCAGAAAATCTGCTATCTGGTTTCCTTCTTTGTGATCGCAGAAGGTGGGTTGCGATCGCGGAGAAGGATTTTGCTAGGCTAGTGATTGTTCACCGCGATCGCAGAGGTCTAGGTTCCACACCTTCGCGATCGCAGCCCGTTTCTTGGGATAGTATTGAGTCGCGTCTGGGCCGGATGAGTTTGTTCTTCGCGATCGCAGGACCCCTGCCGCGATCGCAGAGGTCTTGCCAGTTGCTCTTCCCGTTAGCAGGACCTCTGCGGTGATCACAGAGGTCCGGCCAGTTGGCCTTCGCGATCGCAGGCCCCTTGTCGCAGTGAAGGAATCACTGAGCAGTGTTATAAAATACGGGACTTAGCCTTATTCCTCCATTTTCATCTTCCTCTTCAAGATTTTAGAGAGCTTCTCAAAAGATCTTCCACCACTGTTATTGAGGTAAGTAAATTCCATAGTTTTTCTAGTTTCAAACACTAATTCCTAGTTAAATTCAGTACTAAATCATCTAAAAATCATAGAATTAGGTAGTAACTTTAGGGTTCTTGAGGATTTTTGGGATTTTCCATGATAGGCCATGAATTCTTGTATAAATTACATAACTTCGATCCTTAGACTCCGGGTAATTAATTCCTTCATGAATTTTTGAAAATCCGAACGTGTGGGCCCGGGGTCGAATTTTAGTATTCTCGGAGAAATAGTAGGAAATGTATAATTTGGCTTGGGAATTGGTTTATTGAGTACTTATTGATGTTAATAAATCCATTATGTCTAGATATTCCCGATTCGGAGTTGGATTCGAGGGGGAAGGCTGTGATTGAGGCTTGACTCTCATCTTTGGAGCCGAGGTAAGTGTTTGGCTTAACCTCAGCTTGAGGGATTAGGTATAGAGTCTTACTTGCTATGTGTAACTCATATCCAACGTATAGGCGTGGTGACGAGTGCCTATGCGTTGCGGTCAAGCATGCCCGTGAGTCATTTGTGATGAAATTTACTATGTTCTTAATATTCTCTGCCCTGTGAGTAATTGGTGAATTAAAAAGCGATACCTTGATGGTGTTTCATGACGTGAAGAGTTATTGAGTGATTTATTTCAGTTGAGGCTTACATTGTTGAATTTATAATTCTGATGCGAGGTTGGTTATGGCTGAGACCCTTGTCGGGCATTTGTTGATGTTGTAATTGATGATTTCTCCTTGCCGGGGCGATAGAATTGTACTAATGTATTTCCATGTGCTTGAGACTTCCTAGTGTTGACTTTCACATTATGTTGTTGCTTTGTGTTATTATTTATGCACGAGGGGACATTCCGTGCCGAGTGATTGTGAGGTTATGCACGAGGGGACATTCTGTGCCGAGTGTTGTTACATATGCACGAGGGGACATTCCGTGCCGAGTGATTGTGAGGTTATGCACGAGGAGACATGCCTTGCCTTTTGTTGTTCCTTATATGTTGAGAAGTTACATTCCTGCCTTTATTTCTTTTACATATCAGTTACTGCCCTGTTCTACCGTGCTAGCAATTGTTGTCCCTTTTACCCCAGCATGTCCTCCCCGTATCTGTCTTACTTGCTTATATCTATTGCCATTTTGTTTTCCTGTTATTATATAGAACTGTACATGTACATATGTTGTTGTTGGTCCTAGCCTCGTCACTACTTCACCGAGGTTAGGCTCGACACTTACTCTGTACATGGGGTCGGTTGTACTGATGCTACACCTGTACTTCTTTATATTGTGCAGACTTCGCAGCCGGACCCGGTGATCACTGACGGTCAGAGTACCTCATCAGTTCACACAGGAGACATCGAGGTAGACCCGCAGACGTTCGTGGGCCTTGACGTCACCTTCTACTATTCACTTTCAGCTCTGTTTTACTTTATAGTTCAAAGACAGTCCTATGTACTTATTTTCATACCTTTGTTTTTAGTAATCTCTTAGACAGTTCGTGAGTATGTGACACCAGTTCTGGGATTTGTATATGGGTTTTATGTCGAAAGTGCTATGTTATATTTTGGTTATTTGTTAAATTTCCCATTGTGGGCCATCGATGCCTTAGTTAACTTGCTCGTTTTAGTTGTTAATGAGTTTTGCTTAGTTCAGTCGTTGGCTTATCTAGCGGGTTCACCGTTAGACGCAGTCATGGCCCGAAGGTAGGATTTCGGGTCGTGACAGGAAGCTTGGGAGATTTTACAAAATTCTCTCCAAGGAGTTGACAAGGAGAGAAAGGTAAAACTTCAAACTCTAAGGGCTGATTTGAAGGTTTAAACATGAAAGAATCCGAATGCATTTCGGATTATTGTTCAAAAGTGAAGGTTGTTGTGAATCAACTAAGAAGATACGGGGAGGACATAGAAGATGTCTGTGTGGTAGAAAAGATCCTTCGCACTTTAACACCGAAATTTGATTTTGCGGTGTGTGCTATTGAGGAGTCTAAATATTTAGACTTTACGACGGTGGAGAAATTGGAGGTCTCTTTACAGGCCCATGAAAAAAAGATCAAGAGGAGACAAGAAGTGCCATTGGAGCAACTTCTTAAAACTCATACATCCTTTAAGGATTATGGAGGTGAAAAAAGCTATCAATGGAACGGACGAGGACAAGGTCGTGGTGGTCATGGAAGAGGAAGAAGTAACGGTAACAACTTCAACAATGAAGTTAAATTCCACCAGACATTCAGAGGTCGTGGTCGTGGACACAGAGGAGGAAGAGGATGTGGCTACTACCAAAAATAATGGAAAAATGTATGAGAAATCCAAAATTGAGTGTTATAATTGTCATAAATTTGGCCATTAATCTTGGGAATGTCATAGAAATGTTGAATAAAAATCTAACCTTGTTGACGACAAGAAAGAAGAAGTTGAGTCAACATTGTTGATGGAACTCAAGGAAGAAGACATGGATGATTGCAACTCGTGGTATTTAGACAATGGAGCAAGCAGTCATATGAGTGGATGCAAAGAGAAGTTTGTGGAGATCAATAAAACGGTGAGAGGTAACGTGTCCTTTGGAGATACCACAAAGATTCAAATCGAAGGGATAGGTACGATATTGATCTCCTGTAAATATGGTAGTCACAAGCTAATTCAAGATGTTTATTATGTGCCAAAATTAAAAAAGTAATATTTTGAGTTTGGGCCAACTTCTTGAAAAGGAATATGACATCCACATGAAAATATGCATCTTTGGCTTAGAGATTCAAGTGGAATTCTAATTGCTAAAGTGCATATGGCTAAGAATAGATTATTCTCTCTGAATCTTAAGACAATTGATGCAAAGTGTTTGAAAGCTAATGTGCAAGATGAATCATGGTGTTGCACATGCGATTTGGGCACTTGAATTTTGAAGCACTCAAATCAACGGGAGAAAAAAAACATGGTACATGGGATACCATCAATCAACCATCCAAATCAATTGTGTGAAGCTTGTCTTCTTGGAAAACATGCAAGGAAAAGTTTTCCAAAGGAGGCCATGTCAAGATCAACCAAACCGCTCCACCTTGTTCACACTGATGTGTGTGGGCCAATCAATCCACCTTCCTTTGGTAAAAGTAAATACTTTCTACTCTTCATTGATGACTTTAGTAGAAAGACTTGGGTTTATTTCTTGAACCAAAAATCTGAAGCTTTTACTGCTTTTAAAAATTTCAAAGTTCTTGTAGAAAAAGAAAATGGCTATGAAATAAAAGCTTTAAGGTCCGATAGAGGAGGCGAATTCACTTCAAAAGAATTTAATGATTTTTGTCAATCTCATGGAATTCGTCGCCCTGTAACGGTACCTTATTCACCCCAGCAAAATGGAGTTGCACAGAGAAAGAATCGAACGATTCTTAATATGGCTAGATGTATGTTCAAAGCTAAAGGTATGCCCAAGGAATTTTGGGCAGAAGTTGTCTCTTGTGCAGTTTATTTGAACAACAGGTCTCCAACAAGAAATGTTAGACATCAAACCCCTCAATAAGCATGGAGTGGAAGAAAGCCAAGTGTCAAGCACTTGAGAATCTTTGGGAGCATAGCCTATGCTCATGTTCCACATCAACGGAGAGCGAAGCTTGACGATCGAAGTGTCAAGCATGTGTTTGTTGGCTATGATACAATTTCAAAAGGTTACAAGTTATGCAACCCAAGCAACGGCAAGGTGATGGTAAGTCGTGATGTTGAATTTGATGAAGAATTGACATGGAACTGGGAAGCTCGAGAAGAAACATCATATGATTTTCTTCCTTACTTTGGTGATAAAGAAGAACCAAAGACCGTGAAACCTGTGCAGGACACAACTCCACCTCCTTCTCCAACAAATGTTGCATCTCCCTCTTCTGAAGAAAGTTCAAATGAACAACCACAAAGGACAAGGAGTATTCGAGAGATCTACGAGGACATAGAAGAAGTTACTAATTTTGATTTTTTATGTCTCTTTGCTGACAGTGAACCAATGAACTTTGATGAAGCTTTTACAGACAAAAGATGGAGACAAGCCATGAAGGAGGAGATCGATTCAATAGAGAAAAACAACACTTGGGATTTAACAACTCTTCCCAAGGGTCATCGAGCAATTGGAGTGAAATGGGTATACAAAATAAAGAAGAATGTTGATGGAGCTGTGGAGAAACACAAGGCACGACTTGTGGCTAAAGGCTATAAGCAAAGGCATGGCATTGGATACGAAGAAGTTTATGCACCTGTTGCCCGCATGGAGACGATTCGTTTGTTGATATCTATGGCGGCGCAAATGAAGTGGAAGATCCATCAACTAGACGTCAAGTCAGCCTTTTTGAATGGCTATCTTGAAGAAGAAGTCTATGTTGAACAACCATTGGGCTTCGTGGTCAAAAACCATGAAGATAAAGTGTTGCGGTTGAAGAAAGCTTTATATGGATTAAAGCAAGCCCTACGAGCATGGAACAGTTGCATCGACAAGTATTTTCAAGAAAATGGGGTTACTCGTTGTCTCCATGAATATGCTCTTTACCTTAAAGTTCATACTAATGGAAATATCTTACTTGTTTGTCTTTATGTTGATGATCTCATTTTCACGGGTAACAACCCAAGTTTGTTTGAAGCTTTTAAGAAAGATATGTCTCGTGAGTTCGAGATGACAAACGCAGGGCTCATGTCATACTATCTGGGTCTAGAAGTGAAGCATATGGAGGATGGAATTTTTATCTCTCAAGAAGGCTACACAAAAGAGATATTGAAGAAGTTTAACATGCTCGATTGCAACCCCATGAACATACCGATGGAGAGTGGGACAAAATTGTCCAAGTTTGATGAAGGAGAAAAAGTGGATCCCACATTTTTCAAAAGTCTTGTGGGAAGCTTGAGATACTTGACTTGTACCAGGCCAAATATACTCTTTGCAGTTGGAGTAGTAAGCCGCTTCATGGAAGCTCCTACCTCTACTCATTTGAAAGTCACTAGAAGAATTCTTCGTTACCTAAAAGGTACGATTGACTTTGGGTTATTTTATTCTTCTTCTAATGATTTCAATCTTATGGGATATTGTGATAGTGATTATGCGGAAGATATTGATGATAGAAAAAGTACAACTGGCTTTGTATTTTTCTTAGGTGATTTTTTTATTCTTGGAGTTCAAAGAAACAATTAATTGTTACTCTCTCGACTTGTGAAGCTGAATATGTAGCAGCAACATTTTGTACGTGTCATGCTATTTGGTTGAGAAGATTGTTGAAGGAGCTAAATGTATCACAAATTGAAGCTACAAGATTTGTATTGACAACAAATCCGCTCAGGCACTCGCTAAGAATCCGGTGTATCATGATCGAAGAAAGCATATAGACACAAGTTACCATTTCATCAGAGAATGCATTGCCAAGAAGGAAGTCGAGCTCAAATATGTGAAGTCTCATGATCAAGTTGAAGATATCTTCACAAAGCCTCTCAAGTTTGAAGATTTTTAGAGATTCAGATCATGTCTTGGAATGAAAAGGAAAAATCAAAATTAAGGGAGAGATTTGTGGAACCCATTTAAATAAAAAAAAGAAATAAAAGAAAAAGGGAAAGAAAACAACCGTTGGCTTGTGCAATTTGCAAATCAGATTTTGCAAAAGACAAATTTGATTTGAAAAGATGCAAATCTGATTTTAGAAAGCCAAATCTGGAAACTTTTCTTATACATAGAAGCCTCGTTTCTTCATTTCAATCACACCAAAATCAGAGAGCGCAATAAAGCGTAGAGAGAGTAATCCACAGATTGTAGTCATTGAGATAAATAGTGAGTGTGCGTAATATTGTAGTGAGATGTTTAAAATAAAGAGTGTTATTTCTTTCGAAGTTGTAGTAGTTTCTTGACACTACTAAGTTGTAATATTATAGTGGTTATATTGCTCCGATCGGGTATTGTATTTTACCCCATTAAAAGATTTGGTGTCGTTGTTACTCTCTTGTGTTATTATTATTTACCGTGGATATTATTCCTGGGCGGGAATATTATCTTTTTTCCCCCAACAACGTGGTATTAGGGCCATGGCGAATAATGGTCCCACTGTCTTTTCAGTACCCCCGTCTCACAAAAGATAATTATGAAAAATGGTATCTACGTATGAAAGCCATTCTTGGCTCTCAGGATGTGTGGGAAATCGTAGATAGAGGGTATACAAAACCCGATAATGAGGAAGCTCTGCCTCAAAATGAAAAAGATGTCTTGGCAAAGACAAGGAAAAAGGATCAACAAGCTCTCACGCTCATAAAAGATTTGATGTCGTTGTTACTCTCTTGTGTTATTATTATTTGCTGTGGATATTATTCCTGGGCGGGAATATAATCTTTTTTCACCCAACAAATCTATTCTTAAATTTCTTCCAATATTTCATTATTAATTAATGCTAGAAGGTGGATTTCTTCTATTAAAATTGACTGGAAAGAGTATACACTAGAATGGAAAATGTATTAGTAATTGGTTTAACCAAACTGTTGGGCGGCCCAATATTCTACTAGTCCAGATTCTCCAGTCAGTGAAGTGAAGTGGAATTCTCTAGTGCAACTCAGAATCCAAGCTCATCATCTGTAACGACCCGGTCGATCGTTCCGTAGAATTTGTATATAGTTACTGTTATTGACTTGTCATAGGTTGGTTATACTGTTATTGATGTGTTAGAGTTGGTACGCTTGAAATCGAAATGGTTGTAGTGAGAGTTTAGCCACATAGTCTTTAAAAATAGCCTTAAAGTTGAAAAAGTCAACTGAAAGTTGACTTATTGGTAAACGACCTCGGAATGCAGATTTTATGGCTCGTATAGCTTCGTTAGGTGATTTGGGACTTAGGAGTGTGTTCGCAATAATTTTGTGATGTCCGGTGAAGAATTAGGCTTGAATTGGCGAAAGTTAGTTTTTGGCGATTTTCGGTCGACAGTGGAAAATAGGCTATCGGGGTCGGAATGGAATTCCGAAAGTTGGAACAGGTTCGTAATGTCATTTTGGATATGTCTGCAAAATTTCAGGTCAATCGGAGTTGTTTTGGATAGTTTCGGCATCGTTGGTGGATTTTAGAAATTTCAAAGTTCTTAGGCTTGAATCCGATGTGATTTTGGTGTTTTGAGGTTATATTTAGTGTTTTGAGAGTGCAACTAAGTTTGAATGATCATTTATGATGTGTTGGTAAATTTGGTTGGGGTCCCGAGAGGCTCGGGATTGATTTCGGATGGTTAGCGGGCATTTTAGCCTTAGGAAAGTCTGTTGTTTTCTGCTGTTCCAGCACCTGGTGTCTCTTCATCGCGATCGCATAGCAAGAGGTCTGCAATCCGAGTAAAGGTTCGAGGCAGGCCAGTTTTGTCTATGTGATCGCGTAAAGAGGTCTGCAATCGCAGAGTGTGGGCAGTCTGATCTGTGCGATCGCGTGAAGCATGTCTGCGGTCGCGTAGAGTAAGTGAGGGGCGCATGAGGAGGTGCTATTGCCCTTCACGATCGCGTGATAGGGCCCGCGATCGCATTAGCTAAGGAACAGGAGCTCTGCGATCGCATGGCTATGTTTGCGATCGCAGAGAGTGTTTTTGGGCAGATGGAAATTTGTGCTCCGCGATCGCGAAGTGGGTCCCGTGATCGCGGTGAATAAGGCCTGGTCAGTTAAATTAAAACCCTTCCGCGACCAATACCTATTTTAACACCATTTTTGAACAGGAAAAGAGCTTGGAGGCGATTTTGAAGGGGGAAAATCAGTGTTCTTCATAGAGGTTAGTATTTTGGACCTTAAAACTTGATTATAGGTGATTAAGGAACATAATCTCAGTGTTTAATTCATGAAAATCAGTAGAAAAAGTTGGGGTTAGGGCTTGAGATTATGAGACCTTTAGGGGTCGATTTGAGGGGTCAAATGAACTCCGATTGTCGCGTTCTTTATATGTACGGACTCGTGAGATAACGAAGAACATTTTGGTATAAAAATTTCTGAGTTCCGAGCGCGGGCCTAGGGGTCGGTTTTTAGCAAATTTCGGGTTTTGAGCTAAAATTGATATTTTTCAATTGGAATTAAGTCCTTAAGCATAATTTGATAATAAAAATCTGAACTTGGTAGATTTTGAGCACTCGGGAGTTGATACGAGAGGCAAGCGTATTGCAGAATAGTTTCCGGGCTAGTCTGAGGTAAGTAATGTCTTTAAATCCTGTCCTGAGGGTATGAAACCCCGGATTCTGCACCCTTTCACGGGTTTTGGAATGCAAAGGTTGGAACTTTGGAAATATATTCCCTATTTAGGCAACTATTGAGTTGCAAAATCGATTTTAAAGCCTATGCTTCATAGAATTGATATATATTTGATATGTTTTGGGCTGTAAGCTATGTTTGGGGCCTAGTGCCTATTTGTTTACCCCTTGAGGACTGATTTTACTATTTTTCTCACTGATATGCTATGATTTTCACTCAGTCATTTCTTGATAATTGTTTTGACACTCAGAGTATTTTGATACTATTTATTGAAAATAAAACACTATTTTTGGGTCGATAACCCGGTATATTTATGGCCTGAAGGGCATGTTGAGAGTGTCTAACTGAGTAAGGCTGCGGGCCAATATTGTGTGTGATTTATGCCATGTTGTGGCTTGTTATAGCGCTTGGGCTGTAGAAGCCCCTCCGGAGTCTGTACACACCCCCAGTGAGCGCAGGTACCTACTGAGTGATGCCCGCGGGGCTGATATTGAGTGACTTTGAGGTTGCTTGATGGGCTGATATTGAGTGACTGTGAGGTTTCCTGATGGGCTAATATTGAGTGACTGTGAGGTTACCTGATGGCTGATACTGAGTGACTGTGAGGTTGCCTGATGGGCTGATACTGAGTGACTGTGAGGTTGCCTGATGGGCTGATACTGAGATTGTTATGAGAAATAATTATGGCCCGAAGGGCATATTTATAAAAAAATTACTGAGTTTTTGACTACGATTCACTTCGTTTTTCAAACTTATTTTTACTGAGAGTTTTGCTGAGATATATTGAAATAATACTTGTTTGAAAGGATTTAAGGAAATTGGTTTTGAACTTATGTATTTGATGAATACTTATGGTGACTTGGTGATTTACTGTTTTTGTGAATTGGTGTATCTGTGCTGTGTGTTTTCTTATTTCTCAGACTGTGATTTATTTCCATTACTACTGAGTTGGCGTACTCATCATTACTCCCTGCATCTTTGTGTGCAGATCCAGGTATTGATTCGGAGCAGTAGTCGTTCGAGTTCGTTATCAGCAGCTTATGGGATTTCTAGGTAGTTGTCCAGCGTCCGCACTTCTCCATTTCCCTTCCTTATTTAGTATTAATATATTATTCCTAGACTTTGTCTATGACGCTAACAAAGTTAGTTTATTTCGTAGATGCTCATGACATGTTGACTCCGGGTCTTGGGGACGGTTGTAGACTATTATCTTAATTGATTTGTTTAAAGATTTCAAAATTTATATGTGTATTATGAATCGTTGGAATTAAATTGAGATATTTGAAAAGAAAAATGTGAAAATTATGAGTGTTGGCTAGCCTAGTTCCACGATAGGCGCCATCACGGCAGGTTAGGATTTGGGGTCGTGACAAGTTGGTATCAGAGCTCTAGGTTGCATCGGACTCAACGGTCATGAGCAGGTTTAGTAGAGTCTTGTGGATCGGTACGGAGACGTCTGTACTTATCTTCGAGAGGCTGCAGAACCCTTGGAAACGCTCCACATTCTTGAATTCTTATCGTGTGAATCCATTTATTCAGCCAAAAGCATAACTCTTTGAATTCCTTTCGTGTATTCGAATGCGCATGTGAGTGCTTGGTATCAGTTGTGCGTCGGCGGCTTGTGACTTCCATGGGTGAGATGTGATTTTTAACATGTTAATAATGGGACAGTTGGAAGGACTTTAGGCCAGATTTTGTCTGTGGCTTGAGTGTTGAGATTTCATTTGTGTGAGCACATGTGTTGGGTGACTTATATGTCCGTTTGTGTCCTTATTGATGGAATTTTGTGACTAGATGACTGATCGGATAGTTAGATGTATTCAGGTTGTTTGATTGTGACCAAAATGAATTGGCGGGAGATGTGGAAAGAACCATTGATTATTTGACTTCTGTATTGAGTTAGAATATGGCTTCGAGTTATGAGTATTGAAGGACCTCTCGTGTAGTTTAGTTGTGGGGTGAAGTGGGTTTTCCTGTTATGTTCTGAGTTCCTGTGATGTCTTTTGAGCTTACCAATGCCCCAACAACGTTTATGTATTTGATTGACGGTGTATTCAGCCGTGTTATAACTCCTTTGTTATTGTATTTATTGATGGCATCCTGCCGTACTCTCGTAGATAGGGATAGCATACTCGGCATTTGATGATGGTATTACAAGGATATAGGGAGGAGAAGCTTTGTGCGAAGTTCTCCAAGTGTGAATTGTTGGCTCAGTTCAGTAGCATTCTTGGGGCACGTGGTGTCCGGTGAAGGTATCTATGTGGTCAGACGAGTGTGAGTAGAGCTTCCAGAAGCCCAAGAATTCCTTGACCACAGATCCAGTGTTAGTATTTCCATAAGCTTCAGGTTCTTATACCGCTTAATGGGATGTCTCGAGGACAGGTAGTGGTTGTGTTCTAATGTAGGAAGGTATAGTGATTGCGTGATAGCTACGATTTTCGTAAGTGTATAGGGAGATATCATTTTGAGGTTAAGCATGCAGGGGTATTTCCTGCAGGTTGTCCTGAGGTGTGTGACCCTTATGTTTATCTGTAGTAAGTTCTCTCTATCAG
>ML274725.1:68684-99683 GCA_005239495.1 Nicotiana undulata | reverse complement strand
GGAATTTGGGTCGTGACAACATGGTATCAGAGCTCTAGGTTCACGTAGGTCTCACAAGTCATACGCAAACCTAATAGAGTCTTGTGGATCGATACGGAGACATCTGTATTTATCTTCGGGAGGCTATAGGGTGTTAGGAAACCTCTCTTTATTCATATTCTATCGTGCAGTCGATGGTCTTACTAAATCTCGTTCTTATATTCTCTCACAGATGGTGAGGACTCGCGCAACCGACATTCCATACCCGGGAGATGCCGCTACCCCCGTCGTCCGATTCTGTGGCAGAGGCCGGGGGAGGGCACCGACCCGAGGTAGGGGACGAGGGCGTCCTAGAGTTGCTCCATTTTCACCCCCTGAGGATCCCATTACTGAGGAGCAGGGTGAGGTTCCCCCAGCAGATCTAGCTCCAATGGATTTCATGACTGCACCAGGCTTCCAGGAGGTCATGGGCCGTATGATGTGGTTCATGGACACTATGTCCCAGGCTGGTTTATTTCCAGTGGATCTTGCCACATCTCAGGCGGGAGGGGGAGTTCAGACCCCTACCACCCAGGCCGCAGGTCATGCAGCGGCAGTATATCAGACTCCGGGTACTCTGCCCGTGGGTGGAGCATAGCCAGCAACAGCAGCACCAGAACTTAGACCAGCTGCGGACGGTGATCCGTAGAAGCTACTTGACAGATGGACTCGATTGCACCCTACGGTCTTCAGAGGTGAGAGGGGTGAGGACGCCCAGGACTTTATTGATAGGTGCAGAGATAGACTGCACAACATGAGGATTTTGGAGTCCCATGGGGTTGATTTCACTACTTTTCAGCTAGAGGGCAGGGCCTGCAGATGGTGGCAGTCATTTATCCTTGGTAGGCCAGCAGGTTCCCTTCCTCTCACATGGGAGAAGTTCACTCAGTTGTTCCTGGAGAGGTATATTCCACCCTACGAGAGAGAAGAGATGCGGTATCAGTTTGAGCAGCTGGAGCAGGGGCATATGTCAGTGACAGACTACGAGGACAGGTTTTCGGAGTTGTCTCGTCATGCCCTTATGATACTTCCTACTGATGCGGAGAGAGTGCGGAGGTTTGTAGCTGGATTGCACTCAGGTATTAGGGCCAACATGGCCCGAGAGGTGGAGATGGGTACTCCTTATCAGCTTGTGATCGAGATAGCTCGACGGGTCGAGGGTTACCGATCGAGGGGCAGATAGCAGGGTCAGCAGGAAAAGAGGGCTAGATTTTCTGGAGATTTCAGAGGTGCCCCAGCCAGGGGTAGAATTCAGTTTGGTAGAGGCCAGCCCAACGTGCCTCCATATTCAACTCCACCACCACCTCCCCGTGGTGCTCCAGTGAGACCATATTTCAGCGCCATGCCGGAGAGTTCTTACCGCCCACCTGCCATTCAGGGTTCCTCCAGAGGGTATTCAGGTCATCAGGGTTCTCCTAGTCCCTACTTCAGTGCTATGCCAGAGGTTTCTCATCCTCCCCCAGCTATTCAGGGTTCATTTTCTTCAGGGCAGCAGGCCATGCCTCCAGTGAGATGCTATGAGTGTGGGGATTCAGGCCATATGAGGAGGACTTGTCCCAGACTTCAGGGAAAGGCTGTTCAGTAGAGTTATCAGCCTACATACTCAGCACCGGTACCCCGTCCACTTAGAGTTGGAGGACAAGCTGGTAGAGGTCGTCCCAGAGGTGGAGGCCAGGCAGGGGGAGCTCAGCTAGCTCCTATTCAGTCTAGCGGGGGTCAGTCTTTAGGTACTCCAGCCAGATTTTATGCTATCCCGGCCCGAGCAGATGCAGTGGCCTCAGATTCCGTGATCACAAGTATTATTTCAGTATGTGGTAGAGAGGCGTCAGTATTATTTGACCCAGAATCCACTTATTCATATGTGTCAGCCTTGTTTGCTTGCTTTCTGGATGTTCCGCGTGAGTCCTTGGGTTCTCCTATATATGTATCCACTCCCGTGGGTGATTCTATAGTAGTAGACCAGATCTATCGGTCTTGTGTGATTACCTTCTATGGGTTCGAGACCAGAGCGGGCCTCATGTTGCTCGACACGGTTGATTTTGAGATTATCTTGGGGATGGATTGGCTATCTCCCTATCATGCCATCTTGGATTGCCATGCCAAGACGATTACGTTGGCCATGCCCGAGTTGCCTAGGCTGGAGTGGAGAGGTTCCTCAGTTAGTGCAACTAGTAGAGTTATTTCCTTCCTGAAGGCTCGACATATGGTCGAGAAGGGTTGCTTGGAGTATCTTGCTTATGTGCGGGATACCACCGCCAAGTCCCCGACTATTGATTCAGTGCCAGTTGTTCAAGAGTTTGCTGATGTATTCCCTTCGGACCTTCTAGGCATGCCTACGGATCGGGATATTGATTTCTGCATTGATTTAGCTCCAGATACTCAGCTTATTTCCATTCCCCCGTATCGTATGGCTCCTAAGGAGTTGAAGGAGCAGCTTGAGGAGTTGTTGGCTAAGGGGTTTATCAGACTTAGTGTATCGCCGTGGGGTGCTCCAGTTCTATTTGTGAAGAAGAAGGATGGGTCTATGCGGATGTGTATTGATTATCGCCAGTTGAACAAAGTTACTATCAATAACAAGTATCCACCGCCGCGCATTGATGATTTGTTTGACCAGTTACAGGGTGCCAATGTATTTTCTAAGATTGACTTGAGATCAGGCTATCACCAGCTGAAGATTCGAGCCTCGGGTGTTCCGAAGACTGCTTTTCGTACGAGATATGGCCACTATGAGTTCTTGGTGATGTCCTTTGGCTTGACTAATGCCTTAGCAGCATTTATGGACTTGATGAACAGGGTGTTCAGGCCGTATATTGATTCCTTTTTCATCGTCTTCATTGATGAAATTTTGATTTACTCATGTAGCCTAGGAGAGCACGAGCAGCATTTGAGAGTTGTGCTCCAGACTTTGCGGGAACAGAAACTATATGCTAAGTTCTCCAAGTGTGAGTTTTGGTTGGATTCCATGGCATTCTTGGGACATGTGGTATCTGGAGAGGGTATCAAGGTTGATCCTAAGAAGATTGAGGCAGTTTAGAGTTGGCCACGTCCTACTTCAGTTACAGAGATCAAGAGTTTCTTGGGTCTAGCAGGCTACTACCGGTGATTTGTGGAGGGCTTTTCATCCATTGCAGCCCCATTGACTAGATTGACTCAGAAGAATGCTCCATTTTGGTGGTCCGACGAGTGTGAGGGGAGCTTTCAGAAGCTCAAGACGGCATTAACTTCGACACCAGTTCTGGTATTGCCTTCCGGTTCGAGGATGTATACGGTGTATTGCGACGCTTCACGCGTTGGCTTGGGATGCGTATTGATGCAGGAAGGGAGAGTTATTGCTTATGCTTCGCGCCAGCTGAAGGTTCATGAGAAGAATTACCCTGTACACGATTTGGAGTTGGCGGAGATTGTTCATGCTCTTAAGATTTGGAGGCATTACTTATATGGGGTGTCTTGTGAGGTTTTTACCAACCACCGCAGCTTGTAGCACTTGTTCAAGCAGAGGGATCTTAATTTAAGGCAGCGCATGTGGCTTAAGTTGCTGAAGGATTATGACATCACCATTCTTTATCATCCGGGCAAGGCGAATGTGGTAGCAGATGCTTTGAGTAGGAAGGCGAAGAGTATGGGTAGCTTGGCTTATATTGCAGCTGAGGAGAGACCTCTAGCCTTGGATATTCAGTCCTTGTCTAATCGCTTGGGAGATTAGATCTTTCAGAGCCTTGACGAGTTCTTGCGTATGTGGTCTCTTAGTCTTCATTATTGGGGGAGATTAAGGCTCGACAGTATGATGATCCACGCTTGGCAGAGCTACGAGAGACCGTGGTTCAGGGTGGTGTCAAGGAGGTTACTATTGGCGAGGATGGTGTTTTGCGACTTCAGGATCGTTTGTGTGTTCCTAATGTTGATGGCTTGAGGCAGAGGATCTTAGAGGAGGCACACAGTTCGCGGTACTCTGTCCACCCGGGTGCTACAAAGATGTATCGTGATTTGAGGCAGCATTACTGGTGGAGGTGGATGAAGAAAGACATCGTGGAGTATGTGGCTAGGTGTCTTAATTGCCAGCAGGTTAAGTATGATCATCAGAGGCCAGGAGGCCTACTTCAGCAGATGCCCATTCCTGAGTGGAAGTGGGAGCGCATTACTATGGACTTCGTGGTTGGGTTGCCTCGGACTTTGCGGAAGGTTGACGCGGTTTGGGTCATTGTGGATAGATTGACCAAATCGGCGCATTTCATCCCTGTGGCTACTACTTATACTTCTGAGAGGTTAGCTCAGATCTACATTCGGGAGATAGTCCGGTTGCACGGCGTACCAGTGTCCATTATATCAGATCGAGGTCCTCAGTTCACCTCGCACTTCTGGAGAGCATTGCACAGAGAGATGGGCACTCAGATAGATCTCAGCATAACTTTTCATCCACAGAGTGATGGTCAGTCGGAGCGTACTGTTCAGATATTGTAGGACATGCTCAGAGCATGTGTGCTTGACTTTGGAGGCCAGTGGGACCAGTTCTTGCCTTTGGCCGAGTTTGCTTACAATAATAGTTATCAGTCCAGCATTGAGATGGCTCCATTTGAGGCTTTGTATGGTCGGCGATGTCGTTCTCCCATCGGGTGGTTTGAGCCTGGCAAGGCTAAGTTATATGGTATAGACCTGGTGAGAGATGCTTTAGAGAAGGTGAAGTTAATTAAGGAGAGGCTCCGCACAGCACAGTCTAGATAGAAGAGCTACGCGGATCAGAGGGCTCGTGATGTATCATTTATGGAGGGAGAAAAGGTTTTGCTGAAGGTTTCGTCGATGAAGGGCATTATGAGATTCGGGAAGAAGGGCAAGTTGAGCCCGAGGTTTGTAGGCCCTTTTGAGGTATTGAGGCGAGTTGGAGAGGTTGCTTATGAGCTTGCTTTACTTCCCAGATTATCAGGAGTCCATCCGGTCTTCCATGTATCCATGCTCCGGAGATATCACCCCGACTTCTCTCAAGTGGTCGATTTCAGCACTATTCAGTTTGATGAGAGATTGGGCTACGAGGAGGAGCCAGTTGCTATTGTTGATAGGCAGGATCACCAATTGATATCCAATAGAGTTTCTGCCATAAAGGACTAGTGGAGGGGCCAACCGGTCAAGGAGGCGACTTGGGAGTCCGAGGAGGACATCCGAAGCAGATACCCGCACTTATTCAGCACTTCAGGTATGATTCTAGACTCATTCGAGGACGAACGTTTGTTTAAGAGGTGGAGAATGTAACGACCCGACCGTTCGTTTTGCGTATTCGGACCCCGTTCCCCTAAATAAGACTTCCCCTAGCGGCTTATAGTGATTTATGATTTGCGGGAACAGGTGGTATGACATTTGGAAGTGTTTATAATAGTATAGGAACACTTGGTTCCTTAAGGTTGGCTTTTAAAGCCAAGTTTGACTTCGGTCAACATTTTGAGAAAACGACCTCGGTATCGAGTTTCGACGATTCCAGTAGCTTCGTATGATGATTTCAGACTTGTAAGTATGTCTGGAATGGGTTTTGGATGACCCGGGAATGTGTCGACGCCAAATAGCGAAAGTAGAATTTCCTTAAGTTCATAATTTGGGTTGGAACATGTTTTTATGTTATCAAGGTCCGAACGGAATTCCGAGATCGTGAATAGTTTCGTTATGTCATTCATGACTTGCTCGAAAAATTTGGTGTCATTCCAAGTAGTATAGGTCGGTTCGGCGCATTGAAACCGAATTCTAGAACTCTAAGTTCAAAGTTTGATTCAATTTGGTTTTGGGGTTGGATTCTTAGTTCCGTTGTTGTTTTTCACGTTCCGTAAATTTGAGCGAGTCTGTATCATGAATACAGAATTGTCAGTGCCTTTGGATGGGGTCCCGAGGGGCTCGGGTGAGTTTCAAACCCCTCGGAGTTAAATCCAAAACACTAGATTTTTCTGTCTGGTTTCCTTCTCTGCGATCGCGGGTGACCTATTGCGATCGCATAGAAGGAATGGGATGGGGGTGAGAAACGACCTCTGCGATTACACAGGTCTGTCCGCGTTCGCACTAGGTTAGGCTGTGGCCTAGCCCAGCCAATTGCTCTCTGCGATCGCATACCCCTCCCTCGCGATCGCATAGGCCTGTGAGATAGCCTTCCGCGATCGCATGCTCCCCGTCTGCGGTAGCACAGTAGGCCCTTTAGGAGCCCAGGCCAGTTACCCTCCGCTATCGCAAGACCTTGTCTGCGATCGCATAGTAGTCTTCAGGGCCCCAGGTTCTTTACTCTCTGCGATCGTATTGACCCAGCTGCGATCGCATTTAATGGGCAGCTGGGCGATGTGTTCTTAAACGGGACTTAGTCCCATTTTAGCCATTCTTTCTTCACTTGTGGCGATTTTGGGAGCTTCCAAAGAGAATATTTCACCTAGCAACTGAGAGGTACGTGATTCCCACTATAAATTAAGTTGAATATTTGAATTTTAGGGTAGATTAACACACTAATTAGTGGTATTTCATGGGTTAGAGTAAAACCTAGGGTTGATGAATTTTAGGGAATTTCACCACTTTTCTACCATGAAATCATACAAAAACTATATAATAATGATCCTTAGGTTATGGGTGAGTGATTTCTTTGAAAATTTCCAGAATCCGAACATGTGGGCCCGGGGGTGTATTTTGGGATTTCTTCAAGAATGATGAATTAGCTAAACTAGTAATAGAATTTCATACTTTTGAGTGTATATTAATGTATTTAAATAATATCTGGCTAGTATCGAGTCCTTGGGTGACAAGTTTGTAGTTTTGGGAACGTTCTTGACCTAGGAAGTAGGTTCTACGCGAGGTGAGTCTCCTTTCCAACCTTGTAAGAGCGAATTGTCCCCATAGGTAAATTATGAATGATTAAATGTCCTTATTTGCGGGGGGCTACGCACGCACGAAGTGACGAGAGTCCGTGCGTAGCTACTATTATGCTATGTCGGGTAGTCTTTAGGACTCACAGCATGCCTTTATGTGTCCTACATGTATCATTGCATGTGTTCCTAGTTGCTTATTATCTTTGATATTGATATGAGGATTTTAGGAAGTTATGTGTAAGTTTAATTAAATCTCTGATTTCAAGTATAATCCATGATAAATTCCTGAAGTTCCTGATGACTCTGTGTATGTCTACGAGCACCCGTGTCGCACGTATGATACGCGAGCGGGGTAGCCCTATATTTATGTCAATCGCGTCGCATGATGGATTCGCGAGCGGAGTAATAGATGCATCTATGGTTCGAGCCGTTCGACCCTCAGCAGTGCACATTTAAATCTTGCGTCGCTTCGATCGTACGCCTCGGCATATTATATGCTATATGTTTGAGTGAAAGTCATATTATTATTCTTACCAATTTAATTGTTCTGTGAGGAAGGAAACTTGTGGTTTTTATTAAATATTGTTACTTGGCACTTGCAGTTAGATCGTTATCTTTATATATTGATGCTCCATGTCTACTTGCTTTCCATAAATGTTAATCCTGTCTTGATTTATTAAATCATATTATCGATATCGACCCTAGTGAGTAACACGTCTACCTCTCGTCACTACTTCTTCTAGTTTAGACGGGATACTCACTGGGTACATATTTGTTTATATGTACTCATGCTACGCTTCTGTACTTAATTGTACAGGTTCTGAGGCTGTTGCACCTGGTCACTATTTCGGTGTCCGTCATTGAGAGTACTATCTGGACCCGACTACACGGTGAGCTACTCCTCTTGGCGTTCCTCAGCAGCACTGTGGAGTTTTCTACTATTTTTGGGATACTCCTGTCTATTCTTTTCAAATAGTAGTACTTCTATTTTTGTCTAGCTTTGTATATTCCACTAGTTTCTTGTGGACTTGTGACACTAGGTCTTGGCACACGTAGTTGACTTGCTAGTATTTTGCTACTAGGTTTATGCTGGAAAATGATTTTTGAGTTACTTTAAATCAATTTGCCTCACTTCCTCACTTTCATTAAAGGACTTCTTAAATTAAAACTGGACAAGTATTTGAACATCTCATTAATTTAAGTAATTTCGTTAGCAAACTAGTGTTGGCTTGCCTGACTCCGGTGTTAGGCGCTATCACGACCTGAATTGGAATTTGGGTCGTGATATTATAGTGGAAAGAATAGTTGAAAAAATTACATCTTTCAAACTTACTCGTATTTTTGGCATTTTTGTAAAAGATTTGGGTTTTCATTGAGATACTTGAAAAGCATGCCCATTTTCTAGAACTGTGAACGAGCTGAGTGTCTTACTTCTGAGATACCTCTTTTATTACCTGTTTGATAGTGTTATGAATTGTTGAGGAATATTGGTATTGTACATGACCTTGTGTTAGCTCGTCACTACTTTCAACCTAAGATTAGGTTTGTTACTTACTAAGTGCATAGGGTCGGTTGTACGCATACTACACTTCTGCACCTTGCGTGCTGATGTTGGCTGCTGATGTTGCTTCTTTCAAGGGTAGCTGGATTGAAGATGTACATGCGTTCATGTTGAAGCTACCCCTTATTCATGGTAGATTTAGATCTATAAAACTCTGTTTATTTCATTTCCTCTTTGTAAACTCTATTCTTAGAAGCTCATGATTTGTAATACCAGTCATTGGGAAATGTATAAAATTCAAATATTTACTATTGTTTATTTGTCTAATAATATCATTGGAATTGGATAGTTACTAGTTGGCTTACCTATCGGTTTGGGTTAGGTGCCATCAGAACTAGTGGATTTGGGGTCGTGACAAGTTAGTATCTGAGCTCAAGGTTCATAGGTTCTACAAGTCATGAGCAAGTGTCTAGTAGAGTCTTGTAGATCAGTATGATGACGTCCATACCTATCTTTGAGAGGCTATATGACATTTAGGACATACTGCCCATCTTTCTTTCCTTATCATGTGACATTGATTCAGCTTGAAGCGTAACTCTTTGAATTCCTTCCACGCATTCGTATGTGCACATGAGCGCTAGGTATCAGTTGTGCATTGACGGCTTGCGATTCCATGGTTGGGGTGCAAGATGTGATTTTAGCATGCTGATGGTGGGCCTGTTTGGAGGACTTGAGGCCGGGTTTTGACGGTAGCCTGAGCACGGAGATTTCGATTGAGTGGGCACATGCTTTTGGGACTTATATGTCTGTTGGTCTCCCTATTAGTGGAATTTGTGATTGGATAACTATGTGGTGAGTATTATATGACTTCGAGATGTGTTCAGATTGTTTGAATGTGATGGGAAGAGTTTAATTGAGATGTAGCAAGGACTATTGGGTGTTTGGTTTCTGCCTTGATTTGGCGTATGGCCCAGAGTTTTGGGTGTGTTGAAGGACCTATCGTATTGTTTAGTTGTGGAGTGAAGTAGATTTTCATGTCTTGTTGTGAGTTCTAAATCAGAAGATTAATTAATTTCGAAGTAGTTGTGACTGTGGAAGGGTATATAATGATGTCAGTTTGAGGCGAAGCAGGTGGGTTATCTCATGCGGGGTTGTTTTCTAGCGAGTTCTCTTTTACCAGTAAATTATATGTGTTGCAATTTGAGTTTGGGTCGCTTATGATAGTTGGCTTGACTGCTACAAGGATGACTGCGAGATTTGCAGATGAATTGAGATATTAGATGGTTTGTGTTATATGAGCTTATGAAGGATTTAGTTGAATCTCACTACGGTATTGTGGTAGTAATGGAGTATGGGCATTGTGAGTTATTGTGTGTTTTGATCTATGGATTTGAGCCAAGTGAGGGAGTCTGCTATTGATACGTTGATTGCACGATTATGTGTTGTATTGGTTTCAGTTATATGGGAATCATGGGATGAATCGAGTTTGTTATTTGTGACGGATGTAGTGTACATGGAGTAGGAACTGCTCGGTTGCTTAGGGGTGTGGTTTACTCCCTTGGGTGTTGGTGTGCTAATGGGGCACAAGTCGTTTGGTCCATTTGGTCGGTTTAATTGAGATTTGAGAAGAGTGGATGACTCTCAAGAATGGTTCTAATGAATTCGAGATTTATATGTAGCCATTTGGAATTTTCAAGAGTTGTATATGGCTAGAAACTGAGAGTTAAATTGGACGGTGTCGAGACTTGTGGAATTTTTATATCATTGTGGATTATGCATTTCAGTATCAAAAAGGTGAAGGAAACAGTTTTACGGTCACATAAAGTCTCTTTAGAGTGGGTGTCTCGATTGTGGTGCTTCGGGATGCTTAAGAGGGAAGTCAGTGGCTTAGGGCCCTTAGGGCGTTGTGGTTTTATACTAGGGTCTATTGTGTGGTGAATTTTGGTTAGGGATCGTGGTGTTCTAGCAAGGTGAAGTATCATTATGAAGGCGATTTGGAAGGGGCTTGGAGAAATAGGAAAGCTTGGTAGTAGGGTGGATCAACACAGTAATGGGTATGATCAGTTCTTTGGATAGTTATGACGTGGCTAGTCTCTACAGGTGTTTCATGGAAATGCTCTTGGGTTATGGCGGCTTGTGTGGCTGGGTGGAGTTAGAGAAATTCGGTTATGATAGCTTGGTGATGTGCAAATGGGCTTGTAAGAGTTTTCAATGGTTTCTACCATGGTTCGAGGAGTATATTTCCTACCTGCGTGAAGAATATGTGCGTGTTGAGGTTCTCTCCGGGATAGGATCAAATTGAAGGTTTATGACTGATCGGATGTGTATTCCTCTTGTGACTCAAAGTTGATTATGAGAATCTTGTACTCTTCACAATATGGCATGGTAGATGCAGTGCGTTGTGTGGGATTTAGATTTGCAAGTGCAAGGTCACGGGTCAGTTTGTAAGGGAAGGACATAAATTTGTAAGCAACATGGACGGTTTTAGATGTCTAGGTAAATGATATTACTATTTGGTATGGCTTGATGAGAGTATACATTTCAATTTATTCAAGATGAACACCGTATTTGTCATACGTATACAGTCTACATTCCATTCAATATTAATTAGATAATCTTAAATCCACTCACTCGACTCCGTAAGAATCATGCACGTTCCATAGATTTTATTAGCATGCCTCCCATAGGCGTAGTTGTGCAAATTAATGCACATGGCTCCATCAGAATCAAGCTTCTTTCCACTACTTAATTAGACTTCTACTTGGATTGTGGAACACTGGGTATTATTATCCGATCAAATTAGTGCATCCCAATTCACGTGGGAAACTAATTATCGGAGCCGCCTAAACATTCATCCCACATCGACAATTAACTCACCACTTCCTGCTTCTCAAATCTATATAAACCTTACCTGCTTGAACATAGTACTTGTCCCTGATTAATCACAACCAACAAGAAGTAGTTTATACAACTTGTTCTTATCTACAGTGCGCGAGTCACCTACATCCAATCCACTTCCAACTTCTTCTCCGAATGAATTTGCAAATACAGTGGGAGTTGGCAATTTCAAAACAGAACAAAACATCTTGTGTGTAGTCTTTTCCCATAATTTCCAATAACATTGCTCATACCCTCTTCTTAGCAGGATCCATTAGCATTGAGCCACACGCAAATGCTTCGTCAATTTGAGCATTAATTCTATGTTTTTGCAAGCCGCTCTGAAAAGTAGTAACGAGAAGGTAATTCTTTTTTACCTCTTTTCTTCTACGTTGTTTTTTTCCGTTTCTTTTTTTTTTCCGTTATCCCTTTTTGTAGATCAAAATAGAAAATTCGTCAAGTGCTAAGTTGACGGGTAACTTATTTTCCTTTCTCTTTCAAATTTCATTACCTTTTCATTGCCAACATTCATGTGTTGTAAAATTAGGACCCGTTTGGCCATAGATTTTGCCAAAATAAATTTGAATTTTATTTGGCAAACACATGTTTGGTCATAGATTTTGCCTACATTTTGGCCAAATCTCAAATCCCAAAATCAGCTCAATAGCTGGCTTTGGGCCAAAATATCACTATTACGTTTAAAAACAATTGCCCCAAACTTTTGTATTTTTTAAAAAGAGCCCACCATTTATTATTTTGTAACAATGTTGCTTCGTCTTCTCGGTCATCTGATAGTGTATCATGTAGTTCATTGTAAAAATGATAATTTTGTACCAAATTTATTTATTTTCAGGACTATGGTTTGCGATAATATAATGAATGTTATTGATAATGGTATTGTTGGGTATATGTGATAGTTTTTATAACTTGTGGGTGTAAGTCATGTTTCATGTTTTTCCAAAATAAATTTGGAAAATATGTTTTGAAAACTGATGTCCAAACACATTTTCATCTTCAAACTAAACTTCACCCAAATTATATTTTTCAAAATAAATTTGAGAATCTATGGTCATACGCTAGCTTAATATCTTGCAGTAGAAAAGTTTAAATCACAATCCGTTTGATTCTACAGAAGCTAGACGATTAGTTCTAGACCATATGTGATATTCAGAATTAGAATCTTTGCGGATCACCCTAGGTGATTTTTCGAAGCTAGCCTTAGTTTTTGTCATGCTGATATTTTAGATTTATGCGACTTCGCCAAAAGTTTTATAGGAATCTCGAAATCGCATACCGTTTGATTTTTCAGAAACTAGAGTTCAAGATCTACAACACTTTAATGATCGTTCTAGATGATTTTTTGACGTCGGCTCTATATTCTAACACGCCATCTGTTTTAGATTCGTGCGACTTCACCAAAAAATTTATATCTTGATGTAGGAACATCAGAATCGCAAACAGTTTTATTTATCAAAAACTAGATTTCAAGATCTGCAAGTTATTCAAAATTCAGAACTATACACTTTGAGGATCGTTCTATATTAGTTATTGAAGTCCACTTTTTATTCTATTTGCACGCATCATCTTGATTAGATCAAGTTCGGAATTTGAGCGACTTTGCCAAAACTTTTATGTTTTGGTATGAAAAGTTTTGGTATGGAAGCTTTGGGATCACAAGACGTTTATCTTGCTATCAATTGAAATTCAATAGCTCCATTCTCACAAATATCTTGGGTTCAAGTCTCACTAAATTTGAAGCTTTGTGCCAAGCAATCTTTCTTCTTATACTTGTGTTCCCTTTTGACGCCTCTCTTCTCTTCCCTTTTTATTTTTTTTATTTTTTAGGGCAGTGAGCGGATATGAAGACCAACAAACTTGAAAGTTATGCGAACATGAAAATGCTTGTTTACCTTGAAAATGGTAATTACAATTAGATTTTATTATGTGGTTCTAAAAATATGCGATTTATTTTAATGCTAGTTGTTGAGCAATAGATGCTAAATGTGAGTAAAAGAAACGAGATGAGAGTGACGCTAAATCAAAGATAGGCAAACCAGACTGCCTCAGGTCGGGGGTTCCGAGCTAGCCGAGATAGGTCCCCGAGGTCGAGGCTTGGGGTCAGTGATGGGAGATCGATGAAGCTATAATAACTTTATGGGCCTCGGAGGAGGCTATTTATGATCAACGATGGATAATAAATGAAAGACGATCAATGAAATAGAATAAATGCAAGCATTAAATCAGTAAAGAGACAATAGAGGATGTTTGAGTTAGAGAGCAAAGAATGTTCTTGTTCCTTGTATTGAATATTGTGTGTGCAAAAAATGATAAGGGTCCCCTTTATATAGGATAGAAAATCCCAACATAGTACATAATCATTTATTACAAATATATGCAGCTGGTATAACTATTTAATGTCGTAGTACAAACTTGCACTTTGTTGCAGACTTGGTCGCCTTAGCCCACGTGCTGCTTGCTCGTGACAGTCACCGATCTGCTTTACCTCGATGTTGAACGTAGGGAACATTTAGGCTCGGGCCTCGAGCCATACTTCGAGGCTTACACGAACATACTATGAAATGCCATAATAAACATAAAATCGATCTCTCCGATTTTACCCGTATACAATGCGGCGAATACCCAGACTTCAATACAAATACTTTGAAGCCTCCTAAAAGACTATAATCCTTTTATTGAAGACACCAATTTACCATAGCGGCTTAATCCCTTTAAATCAAATGGGATCCAAAGTTTAATAGAATAGTGGTATCTCACCTCGATTTTCAGGTGTTGATTGAATGGATTAGATTCCATCGTACTTCATTCAGATAACGATCAGGGCACTGTGTATCTTTTAAACTCATGCGACTAAACATCAAATGAAACTCTAAGTGTCCTACGTACCTCGGTGAAGAGGATCAAGTCATATTGTAGTTCAGAATGAGTGTTTTTTAATGTCCTAACTTTTGCCTACGCCGCCTCTTTCGAGGTTTTCAACCTAGCAGACATTCTTTTTTTTTTTGGATGAACACAGTTTATACTCTTGCGTTCCATGAGTATAGGAACATGCATTTTACGCTCATGCGTCAAGGAGTATTGCAACTTAAAGTATAATACTTCTTCAATGACTTGCCATTGATAGGGTCGATTGTTATTCCATTTGCATCAACCAGCTTGTCGGCTCCACTTGAATAAGCTTCTTGCACGACATATGGCCAATCCCATTTGGAAGTGAACTTTGCTACAGGTTTATGGGAAGTAATAATGGGTCTTTATATGGCAAGGACTTGATCTCCTACTTGAAAGGATCTTGGGAAAACTCTTTTATTTAAGGCACGAGATAATCGAGCTTGGTAACATTCAAGACTCTGTTGAGATTCCAACCTCTTCTCATCATGCGTCCAACTCTGCTAGTCGAATTATACCATTTTGCCTCATCAGTGATCCTTTCTTGAATATTTAATCGTAATGAAGGTATTTGACGCTCAAGTGGCAAAACGACTTCAACTCCATAGAACATCGAATAAGGGGTCGCTTGTGTTGGTGTGTGGTGGGTTGTCATATATGCCCACAGAGCTTCTTCCATATGGTCATGCCAATCTCGTTTGGATTTGGAGACAACTTTCTTAAACAAGTTTCATAGAGTCGTGTTGAATGACTCAGCTAGACCATTGGCGACAACATTGTACGTAGAACACTTGTTTTACTTGAAAACAAAGAGATCACAAATCTTGTTCATCAACCTATTGTTGAATGGCTTGCCATTATCCGTTATTATATTACGAGGAATGCCAAAGCGATAGATTATGTTTACTCAGATGAAACTTTCAATATTTTCCTTCTTTACTTCCTTAAGAGCAACACCTTTAGCCCATTTTGAGAAGTAGACAGTTGCAGCCAAGATGTATAGCTGCCCACTAGAGGACTTTGGCACTGGTCCAACAACATCCAATCCCCAAGCATCCAATGGCCAAGATGCAACAGTCGGATGTAACACCTCAGGAGGTTGATGAATATAATTCGCATGAAAATGGAAAGCCTTGCATCTTCGAGCGTAGTCCAAGCAATCTTTTACCATCTTTGGCCAATAATATCCCATCCTTTTTATATGGAAGTGGAGCTTTGGTCTAGACTGGTGTGACCCACATACCCAGAACATGCTTCTTGCAAAGCTTGGAGTGCTTCATCTTCCGCTAAGGATCGCAAGAATACTCCCTCAAATTATCTTCTATATAGAGTATCTTTGCAGTAAAGGAAGTGAGGTGCACGACGGAGGATTCTAGTGCTTCTCCTCAGATTTTCTGGTAGTATCCCGTAGCTCAAGTAATAGATAATGGGTTGTCTCCATTATTTTTTCTCAGCATCAGAAACAACGACAAGATGCTTGACTTCATTTTTTTCACCTTCACCCTCATTTGAAGGCGGTACTACCCATTTTTGGCAGATAGTAACTTGCGCTTGGCCAGGCAGGGTTAAAGATTAAGATAGGGCAGCTAAAGCATCACCCTTCTTGTTTTCTTTCCTAGGCACATGTTCAATAGTCACGTAACCAACCTACCCCATTAATTTTTTTGCATAATCATGTTATGGGCCTAGTTCAGGTTTCTTGACCGCGTAACTACCTAAGAGCGGGTTGATCACTAACTGAGAGTTGGCAAAGACTTGCAATTGCAACCGCTTCATTTTGACATCCATTTCAAGCCCAAGTATTAATGTGTGATACTCAACAACGTTGTTAGAGCAGAGTTGCGTCAACGTAAAAGAGTAGGAAAAACTTTACCGTGAGAAATGACAAATACTACGCCCACACCAGCTCCTCCGCGATGTGCAGCATCGTCAAAGTACATCTTCCATGGAGGTTGAACTTCAATGACCATTGCGTCCTCATCAGATAGTTCGTGAGTTAGCTCCCAATCATCAGGTATAGGGTAATCTGCCAAGAAATTTGTTAACGCTTGTCCTTTTATAGACTTTTGAGGGATGTACCCAATTTCAAGTTGTTGAAACTGGAGGTACCACATTTCTAGTCGATCACTAAGGACAAGTTTCGACATCAAGAACTTGATGGGATTTTCTCTAGAAACAAGACGAATGACATGAGCTTGAAAGTAGTGCTTCAACTTTTGGATTGAGAAGACTATTGCCAAACATAACTTTTCGATTGGTGAATAATTGAGCTCATTTGGTGTCATTATCTTGCTCAGGTAGAAAAGGGAGTTTTATTTCCCTTCGCTATTTTCTTGAGCCAACAACGCTCCAACAGACCTTCTTGTGTTGAAATATATAGTATCAACGGCTTTCCAGGTATAAGGGATGCTACAACGAGAGGCTTCATCAAGTAGGTTCTGATACTTTTAAAGGAATTGCTACAAGCTTAGTCCCACTTGAAAGGTATTCCTTTCTTCATGAGGCAACTGAATGGTTGGCACCTCCTGGCTAGGTATGAGATGAATCTTTTAAGGTATGCTAGCTTCCTTGAAGACTTTTCAATTCATGAATATTGCGAGGCTCAGGCATTTTCAAAATGGCATCCACTTTCACTTGATCAATCTCGATCCCTCGATGTCGGACAATGAAACAAAGGAACTTTAAAGAATTAACTCCAAAGGCGCATTTAATGGATTCATGCTAAGTTGGTACCTCCGGAGAAATTCAAACACCATTCTCAAGTTTTTAAAGTGGTCTCCCCTATTTCTTGATTTTACCACCAAGTCGTCCATATAGAATTCGACAATCTTGTGGAGAAGGTCATCAAAGATATTCCACATAGCCCTTTGGTAAGTAGAACCAGCATTCTTCAAGAAAAAAGGCATTACCTTGTAGCAATAAATACCCTTGTGGGTGCGAAATGCAGTAAGCACTTCATCTTTTGGTGCCATACGAATTTGGTTATATCCTGACAAACCGTCCATGAAAGACATTGCCTCATAACAAGTAGTAGCATGGATCATCAACTGTGGAATAGCAAGCGGGAATTCATCTTTGGGACACGCATTGTTGAGACCCTTGAAGTCAACGCACATCGGAATCTGCCCATTCTTCTTCATTAAAGGGACGATACTTGAGACCCATGTTAGGTATTCAACTTCATGAATAAATCCAGCTTCACTGAGTTTGTTAACTTCACTTTCAATCAAGGGAACCAAGTCCAGCCTAAAGTGCATTTGAGCTTGTTTAACAGGACGAGCGCCATTCTTGACTGCAAGGTGATGGACTTCTACTTTAGGGTCCAAGCCATGCATCTCTTTTTAACTCCAAGCAAATACATCGTTAAACTTCTCGAGTAACTCCATGTAAGTTCTTTCCTCATCGACTTCTAGTAAAGTACTTAGATAAGTGGGCCTCATTTCTTCATCAATGACAAGGCTTACTTCTTCCAAAGTGTCCACTGTTGGCTTTACCCCTTCTTCAAGTTCAGGTGGATCATCCTTTGTATCTTCATCTTCTTGAGGGTCCCCATCATTGAAGGATATGTGATAACAAGGTGAAACATCCTCAACTTTCTCGTCATCTTCCATTAGAGATGAAACATCACACTCTCCTTGGGCTGTAACGTGATACAAAGAACCTACATTTTCTTTGTCTTTGTTATGTTCCTTAGTGTAGACCACAGTATATGGATTTACCCTCACCAACTCATCACACAAAACCATGAGTTTCTTATGTCACCTCATTCTAGAAGGAACCAGACTTTTGAAATCCTTAGAGATCTTTTGAATTTTGGGCGAAGCGGGTGTTTTTGTATCTGATAATTTCATTGGAAATTGTTCCCCTTATTTAATGGATCCAATCTCTCAAATACAGAAGTCCTCACAGTTGGATTTCCAAGTCGATTATGACTGAAGGTCTGTCAGAAGCAGTTGCTTCATCTTCTACAGCGATATAATTATTGCTTGCCCTTCTTGTGGAGATGCAAACTAGTGGAGGTTTCTTGTATCCCAGACCTTCACGTGGTTTCCTTGTAGCATCTTCTAATAGGAGTTTCCCTAATGTTTACGGCTCATTGGGATTATATCCAGCTTTTGCAAATAGCCTACAAGCATTAGGATCAAAGCCTTCATTCGTACAATTTGCAGGGAGCTCCACATTCTGAGAATGATTTTGGGCTACAAACCCTCCAAGTAGCGTTGAGGATAGCTTTACTTCCTCAATTTGTTTGATCGGAAGAGTTAATTCCCTTAGAATATTGGTTTGGAGATTGGGCGATTCACCCTCCTATTTCTTCTTTTAGGGACATAGCGGAGCGCAGGGGTTATTTTCTTGCCATGAAACATAATGTTCCCTTTATAAGATTTATTTGAGTTAGCGTGCACCTCCTCAGCAATATCATTGATTTTGTCGGCAACGATTTCAGTTCTCTTAGTCGTGGACTACTCATTCTTGACATTCATGATATCATAACTTTTAGCTCTTTCACAATGTGGTTCTTCAAGTAGAAGGTGGAATATGTGATGGCGGAACACAAACTTAATCGACGTGGTGTCCCAGCTTAAACCTTTGACTTGGTAAAGTAGAAGGTTCTACCGAAGCATCCGGTCTTGGAATAGATGAAATAAATCAAAAAATAGATTTTTGTTCAAGAATGAAATCTTATTGGAACTGTCCATATCCGGTTCATCCTTCGGAACCATATCACATCCCGGATCTGATGAAATAGTATGAATTGAGACGGTATTTTGTAAATACGTAATTATCTTGAATATATTAACCATTTCTTTATTTTCCGATCACCTGGAAGGGACAAAAGAAAGATCTTGTTGTTTCTTCAATAATTTCTGATCTCTAGTGGACCTCTCAATAGGATTCGAACCTAGATGAAGTTCTGACAGTCTATCAGAGAAAAAAGAACGAAGCTTTGCATTGGCAATGTGTGATTCAACCTTGGTAAATGGCTCATCATTAGCAACTATCTTCTTTTCGACTTCTCCCTCGTAGTACTTAAAACATTGATGGTAGGTAGATCGAACCACTTTATTCTAATGTATCCAAAGCCTTCTAAGCAATACGTTGTACAAAGTCTTTGCATCGATCACATGCATCCATGCACTTGATTGCATATCTTCAATGGTGATTCTCAACCTGGTCGCTTATCCAGGTTGAGAATCCTTGAATCATGACAAAAATTTCTGAAAGTTCGTTCATGGAAATACCAAGTTCTTTCACAATGCAAATTTGCAAGATTCACTAAGGATCCTCCATTAACTAAAATTTGATTTAACCTTTCATCTCGCATATAGCCAACCAGGTACAACGGGCAGTGATGAGGAGTGCCACATAGTAGAATATCGTCATTTATGAGAGTAACTCTTTCCTCACATGCATTAGCTTCTTGAGGAATGGACTCGATGAGCTTTTCCGAAGATGGTGCCAATGGTAGGTCATCGCTCTTTCCATCCTCATTGTTAGAATGGCAACAATAGGCATCAATACCCTCATGGGAAATCTTCACGCAGAACAAACTTTGTAAGAACTCCTCCAAGGTCACTGGAAGTCATGGATTTTGATGGTTGTGCACCTCCATTTTTGCATTCTTCAAATGATTAACGGGATTCCGTTATCTTTGTCTTTTTACCATTACTTTCCTTGTTGGTTGTTCTATCAATTTTTTACGTGAGCTCCTTTTGTGGCACCTACGGCGAGTCACCAACGTCCAACCTCATCATCATCAGGTTGATCAACTTCAACTTTGTTGTCCTCTAGTAATTCTTCATCTTTACTGTTTGTAAATAAACATAATTCATTTGGACTAAATGAGCCAAAGCTGATAGAGACTTGGTTTGCGCTTGCTTTCTCATCTTCAAGCACAATCTTCTTTCCACGAGCCAAGTCCATAACTTTGTCCTTGAAGACAAAGCACTTCTCCAAAGGGTGACTCACAAGTGGTATTTGCTATAATTTGGGTCATTCGTTTTCCCAGCTTTATTTGGCCGCTTTATTTCCGGAAGCTCAATGAGATTTAACTCGAGGAGCTCTTCAGAAATAGCAGGAACATCAGAATCCATAAATGGGTACTCCTTCTGTTCCATTTCTTTTAGAGTCAACTTTCCACTTGGCTTATCTTAGAAAGAAGTGGATTTCATACTCTACTTCTTGCTCACCTTTGTCGTGAACTTCGCAGGTGATGTGTTGACACTCATAGCTTCTTTGTTTTCAAATTTGGGTACAAACTTGCTCTATTTCCTGACTACTTGCTTGTCGTCCCCTTTGCCATGCTAATGTATAGGTAACAGTTCATTTACCAGCGGAGTCCATGCTCAATTCCATGTCATGGGAACGAGTTGCAAGTTCTTCAAATGTGCTAGGCTTGATACCTTGAAAGATGTAGCACAACCCCCAATGCATGCCAATGAATGCACATTTTCTATGCCAGAAGCTTCACTGTGTTTGTCTTTGTAGTTGACGCATTCCTCCAACGAATAATAAAGTCGATAACTGGTTCACATTTTCTTTGGCGAGTATTTGTATGTTCTATCGTACTCACAGCGCGCGTTGTGCTATAAAAGCGATTGAGGAACTCTTGCTCTAGTTGATCCCATCTATCAATAGATCCTTCCTCGAGGTTTGTATAACAATAAAAAATATTTCCTTTTAGCGAGCAGACAAACTGCTTGACGAGGTAATCTCCATAAGTCGGGGCATTGTTGCACGTTTCAACAAAGTGCGCCACGTGTTGCTTTCGATTACCATTACTATCAAACTGTTGAAACATTGGAGGTTGATAGCCAGCAGACATCTTCAACATATCAATCCTTGCACTATACGGCTTTGCGTATGTAGGACAAGACTTGGTAGCAACTTCATACTTGCTTTTAATAGTTCCTTTAATGAACTCATTCAGTTTATCGATGGGAATCATCCCTTCAGATGAAACAATGATAGCCTTAACGGATGCTGCTTGTCTCGGGGGAGAAATATTCTCTTGACCTCTGGGAGCTTGCCAGGTGCATAGGTGGATTCTTCTTCCATCAAGATTCGCACCATGTCTGTTAGCTTGTCAATTCTAGCATCTTGGTTTGCATACACTTTGTTAAGCCAGTGATCGCTTCCGTCAAGTTTGCCAATTGCTCTTCCACGGATGAAGTGTTTTTCATCATGGGTTGGATGATTATTGTGGATGATGGGGAGTAGCAAGGATTGTCACACATATTGATTTTCACATGGCTCATGCTATGAGGTGTAAGTGAGGAGGATCCATCACTTGAAGCATCATCATCTTCCTTTATAGTAGAGTTCTTCGATCCAGAGAGGTCAATCAGAGCAAAAGTTTTCTTAATGTTTTCAGCAACATCGCTTCCTCCTTCAGGTGCGTTGTGGAAGATCTTGCTCTTTTTTGGGATGAAAATTCGAAAATAGGGATTGATGTGGACGGCACTTGAAGTGCTTGTGGTCCTAAAGAGCTTGCCTTGCTCCTTGTAGTTGGTGCAAAACTTCCAAATGTAACGGCGAGTATGCTTTCCACATCAGAATAAAATTTAGAATTTGCAGTCTTGGTGGAAGTTGATCTGAAGTTAACCTTCTTTGAAGCCAATTCCATGTTCTTGAACTTTGGTGATTGAAAAGTTGAGATGAAAGGTAGAGATTGTCCCACTGAGCGTGCCAGAATTTGTAGGCAATAAATTGCGTCAAGAAAATATTCGAGACCGGGAAAATATTAAAACAATTGTAGTATTTTATTTTACATAATTTGAGTCTTACAATCTCTATAAATCCTCCGATTCTATTTTTTCAATATAAATTCAAGGGCCTTTGAGCTTGATCTTGATTTTGAATTTGATTCAACCGTCGCGAACACTTTGATTATTGCCACAATTTTTATCACGAACAAGTAGCCTTGATCTTGAACGTCTTGCATTTGATTTGACTTTGTTCTTGATCTTGAATACTTGAAATTTATATTGAAGTGCTTGAATGCTTGAATCCCTGCAATTTGTAGAGAATTGTAGCCTTTGACCCATGAACTCCCTTGTATCTTTTTGTTATAACTTATGGTCTCTTTTCTGAGTTATGAAAACCCATATTTATAGTTGTTGGAGGGAAGAGTTATGATGAGAGCAAACTCTTTCCGACCAATCAGATTGACTAGTGACAAGGCCGCATTTGATTGGTTAGAACATGTCACTTGCACACGTAACACGATTTTATTGGTCTTTTAATTTGACTTGGCATGCCTTGTCATTTTGACACGTGTCATGATCCCATTGACTCTTCTGTTTGACTTGACATGCCACGTCATTTGACACGTGACACCAAACTGGGCCTCTAGGAAGTATATTGGGCTTAATGAAATAGGCTCTTTAGCCCAATTAAATGAGCTAGCCTAATGGATTAAAACTTATTTAATCCATATATATTGAACTTATATAATTAATTCAGTCATATTAGCCCATAATATTTGTTTCCACTAATATAACTTGAATTTAAAATATAGTCCAACTTGTTTTACGGATTTAAATCCAACAAAATTTAATTATCTACAAATACCCCTACTTCAAAGCTTGTCCAAGTATAAAATTTAAGGATTAGACTTGAAATATTTGTTGATGACAATTCATATTTTCCTTAGAATGGCTTCGTCAGTGTTTCTTCTAATAATTAGAACACTTTAATTGCATTCTATCTGGGCCAAAATAGTGACAGATCACATTTACCATAATTAATCCTTTAACTAACTTTCTCTTTTACTTGAGCATCAAAATTAAAAATGAATTTTAAATGTCAAGCAATATTAGTTAAAGTGACGCTGCAAGACTTCAAAATTGATGGAGCACATAGTCGATCTACTGCACGTGGCAGTTGCTAGAACATATGAATTCATCTCAATTGATTATTGTGTAGATTCGTATCACCACAATTTTTAATTCAAGTGGTATTCTGAAACACGCCTTTCCTTCTCCGACTACCATTATTAATTTGAGTAGGATTCAAATTATAGTAGCCCAGTTCATGTTGGAAATTAATTGTGACATCCACCATTAACACTGATCCCACATCGGGAATTAGTTCACAGTAGCCTACTCTAATCATCTATATAAGGTTGCGCTTTCTTCAACTCACGATCATCAATTTCCAGTGCCTTCGACGCTTGTGAAGTATGACCGGTAATTTCTTTCTTTATATTTCTTTTATCATTTGTTTTTGTAGACCAAGAAGAGAAAAGTTATCGAGTGCCAAGTTGGCGGGCACATAGATGATAAATCCACATCAATATATAGACGGATAAATTCACATCAATATATAGACGGATAAATCCACATCACTATATAGACCGACATATGCTCATCTACACAAGGAATCTGAAATACTTCTTAGGTGCCATGTGAGGATTGGAAGTGGAAATAAGCAATGGTGCATGGTCATAACCAATTCTGACTAGATGAGTAATTCAAGTTTCTGCGAATGCCTGAATCCACTCGTACAAATTAGTTTTCATACTCATATTACACTCTGAGTTAAATTGTAATTGAAAAGTTATACATATACTACATGTATATAATGACAAGATGTCATTCATTACTAGAATTAGCACATGAGATCAAAATAATGTCAAGTGATGGATAAATTATCTAAGCAAAAGATTATTTTCCTAGTTCACTGATCAAGAGATTGAAAGTAAACTAGAGGAGAATAGATAACTGCTAGAAAGTTTATGTTATTCCTCCTCCCGGATTTCCTTCTCTACTCTTGCAATTGTGTATTATCGCCACAAAGAAAAGTTTTTGGATTTTCCGGAGAAGATGGGATCAAGGCTTAATAAATTTAAAACTTTCTTTTCCCTATCCGTTTGCAATTAGTATTTGGGTATTTTTGATTGAGCTGCTTTCATTCTTTCTGCAGACAAATGCACTTTTGACTGCTAGGGACTGACATAATTGATGCAACATGTCGAACAAAAAGAGAAAATAAATTTAAAACATAAAGAAGTAAATTAAAATGAGAGGATAGAAATTTATGTGTATGTATTTCGATTGGGGACTAAGGATAAAATTGTGTGTGGCACGTCCTTGGTTCAATCATGACTGGAAAAGTTTATAATGCAAATCCCATGTATTAGCTGCTGAAATTGGGAGGACAAATATCGACAAAAACCTAAAGTATGCTTTCCTACTATAAAGGTAGAAGATGAATCCTGTCCAAGAGAAGTGAAGAAAAAGCTAGCAAGACTATTCAAGTCTTTGAGCATCCAAAAAAATTGTGCATGTATAATGTAATGAGTAAATTAGTTAATGTTAAGAAACTAAGCTCAAAGTAACAATATAAAACAAGGAAAAACAAGTTAAGAGATATAAACAGAAAGAGAGGAGATTCTTATTTCTTCCATGTATTCAAGTGTGTACAATTTGATGCCCATACCCTCTATTTATAGGATGATATAGGCAATACACACGGATGTCATGAACATGATATTAACTATTGAGATCACGGGGGAAGATCATGGAGGAGGTTATGGAGGTGTCGGAGTTACAACCATAATGGTAAGAAGTAGTGGGAGGTTAATGGAGAAGAGTAGTGGAGGTAACATTTTTAGGAGTTATAGACAACGACTAATATAATTATAATATATCATAACAAGGTCATGTCCTCGGGGGGTGGCGAGGGTGAGCAGGTGGGGGGGGGGAGGGGGGGAGCGGGCCAGTGGTTGGGACGGGAGGTAAGGGGGGGAAGGGGGAAATGGGAAGTCGTAGATTGAGGATTGGGTCGTGGAACATAGGCACGCTGACGGGTAAGTCCATTGAGTTGGCGAAGATTCTTCAGAAGAAGAGGGTCATAGCTTGTGTGCAGGAGACTAGGTAGGTAGGGTCGAAGGCGAGGAATGTAGACGGGTACAAGCTGTGGTACTCTAGGGTCGTGAGGGGTAAGAATGGAGTGGGCATCTTGGTGGATAGGGATCTTAGGGAGTCCGTGGTTGAGGTTAGGCGAGTAAATGATAGGTTAATGTCTATTAAGTTGGTGGTTGGTGGATGCACCCTCAATGTTATCAGCGCTTACGCGCCGCAAGCAGGCTTGGATGAGGAGGTTAAGAGGCGCTTCTGGGAGGGTTTGGACAAGATGGTGAGTAGTATTCCCATGCTGAGAGGTTAGTTATTGGAGGGAATTTTAATGGTCATATTGGGTCAGCCGATGGTGGCTATGGCGAGGTGCATGGCGTCTTTAGCCTAGGGGATAGGAACGTAGGAGGTATTTCGCTATTAGATTTCGCTAGGGCTTTCGAGCTGCTGATTGCGAACTCGTCTTTCCCGAAGAAGGAGGAGCATCTGGTTACTTTCCAAAGTTCGGCGGTGAAGACTCAAATTGACTACCTTCTCATCAGAAGGCACGATAGAGGGTTGTGCAAGGATTGCAAGGTTATCCCGGGAGAGTCCCTCGCGACTCAACATAGACTCTTAGTGATGGACGTTGGTCTCTGGGTGAAGAGGAAGAAGAGGGATGCTCGGGGCCAAACGCGGATTAGATGGGGACCTTTGACTAAGGAGAAAGCCCAGGAGTTGGAGAGGAGGTTATCTGATAGTGGAGCTTGGAGGAGCACTGGGGACGCGAGCGCTATGTGGTCCGAGACGGCGAACTTTGTGAGGGAGGCGCCGCGGGATGTGCTAGGGGTTGCAAAGGGTTATTCAGGCAGACATCAAGGGGACTGGTGGTGGAATGATGTAGTCCAGGGAAGAGTGGAGGCGAAGAAGGTAGCGTTCGCTAAGTTGGCAGGGAGCAAAAGCGAGGAGGAGAGGAGAGGAGAGTGAACATGGAGAGTTACAAGGTGGAGAGGAAGGAGGCGAAGTTGGCGGTCACGGAGGCCAAGAATGCGGCGTTTGGCCATATGTACGAGAAATTGAGGGAAAAAGGCGGGGACAGGAAGCTATTTCGGTTGGCTAAAACGAGGGAGAGGAAGGCTCGGGATCTAGACCAAGTGAGGTGGATCAAGGACGAGGATGGGGGAGTCTCAGATCAAGCAGAGGTGGCACTCGTACTTTCGGTGTCTACTTAACGAGGATGGGGATAAGGATATAGAGCTAGGGGAGCTGAGGAACTCGGAGAGTCGTCGTGATCTTAGGTATTGTAGGCGCATTAGGGTGGAGGTGGTCATGGTGGCGTTGCGTAGGATGAGTAGGGGACGAGCGACCAGGCCGGACAAAATTCTGGTGGAGTTATGGAAATACGTTGGTAGGTCAGGATTGATGTGGCTGACTGGGTTGTTCAATGTAATTTTTAGGACTAAGAGGATGCCGGAGGAGTGGAAGTGGAGTACAGTGGTACCCTTGTATAAGAACAAAGGGGATATCCAGTGTTGTAACAACTATAGGGGTATCAAATTACTAAGTCATACCATGAAAGTCTGGGATCGGGTGGTTGAGGCGAGAGTAAAGAAGACGACGGCTATATCCGAAAACCAGTTTGGTTTCATGCCGGGTCGCTCCACACGGAGGCTATCCACCTTGTTAGGAGATTGGTGGAACTGTTCAGGGATAAGAATAAGGACCTGCACATGGCGTTTATTGACTCGGAGAAGGCGTACGACAAGGTCCCTAGGGAGGTGCTATGGAGATGTCTGGAGGTTAAGGACGTGCCGGAAGCCTACATCAGAGCAATCAAGGACATGTACGATGGAGCAAAGACTAGGGTTAGGACGGTGGGAGGCGATTCATAGCATTTCCCAGTGGTTATGGGGCTTCATCAAGGATCTGCGCTTAGCCCATTCCTATTTGCCTTGGTGATGGATTCACTAACACACCATATTCAAGGGGATGTGCCATGGTGTATGCTATTTGCTGATGACATAGTTCTGATTGACGAGATGAGGGTCGGTGTTAGCGAGAGGTTGGAGGTCTGCAGACAGACCCTCGAGTCTAAAGGTTTCAAATTAAGCAAGTCTACGATAGAGTACTTGGAGTGCAAGTTTAGCGCCGAGTCGAGTGAAGTAGGCAGGGACGTGAAGCTTGGATCTCAGGTCATCCCCAAGAGGGACAACATCAAGTACCTTGGGTCGGTGATTCAGAGGCACGGAGAGATCGGCGAGGACGTCACTGAGCGTATAGGGGCGGGGTGGATGAAATGGAGGCTTGCATCAGGAGTCTTGTGTGACAAGAAAGTGTCACTGAAACTTAAGGGTAGGTTCTATAGAGCTGTGGTTAGACCGGCCATGTTATATGGGGCAGAGTGCTGGCTGATTACGAACTCTCATATTCAGAGGATGACGGTTGTGGAGATGAGGATGCTCAGGTGCATGTGCGGGCTCACTAGGATGGATAGGATTAGGAATGAATATATTCGGGCAAAGGTGGGGGTAGCCCCGGTGGATGAGAAGATGCGGGAAGCGAGACTCAGATGGTTCGGACACGTGCGAAGGAGAAGCCTTGACACCCCGGTGAGGAGATGTGAGCGGCTGGCAGTGGTTGGCTCGAGTAGAGTTACAGGGCGGCCTAAGAAGTATTGGGGAGAGGTGATTAGGGAGGACATGGCAAGAATGCGAATTACCGAGGACATGGCCCTTGATAGGAAGGTCTGGAGGTCAAGCATCAAGGTTGAAGGATAGGGGGTACTAGAGCTTTTCTTACTTCATTCTCGGGATGAGGCGGGTTTGGGTAGGGTTTATCATAGATGGCTTGCATATTCTATTGAGCTCCGATAGTTTCTGGTTAATATTATTGCATGTCATCAATTTTATGATTTTCATGTTTAGGCTACTATTTCTGCTGGAGTTACTAATGAATTGTCTTTGTTTTCTTATTTTGCCTTTCCTGAGTCGAGGGTCGATTGGAAACAGTCTCTCTGCCCTATCGGGGTAGGGGTAAGGTCTGCGTACGCATTACCCTCCCCAGACCCCATTTTGTGGGACTTTACTGGGCTGTTGTTGTTGTTGTTGTTGTTGTTGTAGTTAGAACATTTTTCTGACATATGGGATTTTTCTTTTTCCTATAGCTAGGAAATTATTTCCTTCTTCACCCTCAAACATGAATTGGAATTTATAAAAATGAAACCTTTGATTCCAATGTGAAAATTAAGAGACAAGATTTTTTAAAATTCGACATTTTGAATGAACATAGTTGTTTATGAGAGGTATAGTTTACGTTGGCGTACTGAGATTACATCTTATCTAGTTAACGGCAACTTACAAGGTATGGATTTTTAAGCTTTTAGGAGTTCGGTTGGTTAGAAAACAAGCTATTCCGGGATTTATTATTTCGAGATAAGTTGTCCTAAAATTGTTATCCCTCACTCCCATAGATAAAAACTCCCAAATTCAAATACATAATGATACCTCCTTTGCAGGAAAATCAACATCCAACGACGGCATATGCCAGGTTGGGGCGACAGAGATGACTACATCAAGTCCGAACTAGCGAAGGCTGCCATCTAACGCCAGTGCATCTCTTCTACAGGAAGTAGGGGAAGTAATTTCAGTATCATATTCACGTGTAAATTAAACAACTAACATATATGAAAATTATATAAGTTACCTCTTGAGACGTGAACAGAATAGATTAATCTCGGTCTTCAATTCCAGAGTAGTGAGACCACGACCTCAGCAAAACCTCCTGCAGTCTTCTACTGTGATACCCAAATAATATCGAGAAACAGAGAATTTCGGGAGGACGAAATTACAAGGTAAAACGTGTAAGAACTAGTGCAAAAACGACTATATATAGCCACTTTTTTTTAGGTTAAAACCCAATTTACAGAACTTGTTAGGTTTTCTTCTTCCACTAAGGAAAGGTTCCCTTTATTTTTTATTATTAGGCACAATAGGGACCATAGAATTTAATTAACAATGCTCCCTATTACGGAATTAACTTCGAAAATTGAAATTAATTTCTAGCATGACAAATTATGAATTATTCCACTAAAAATTCGTAATTGCACTCAGTGCAATTTTAAAATTCTTCCATAAAACCTAATTTAACTCCCCATGTCAAGTTTCAGATATTAATTAATCACAATATAATTTATTGATTACTTTCTTTAGACTTTCGCTTAACTTATTTCAGTGTCGGATACAAAATCCAAATGTCGGGGTTACACATGAAAACTTATAAGTTTTCATAAAGGAGTATCATCAATCCCAAAATACGAGACATGAATTCTATCAACTAATTATTATGTTGCTAATGTATATCATTATTGTCCAATTTAGCAGGCTTATTAACCCGCGAAAGAATCTCGCCTTTGATGAATCAAAACAATAAATGACGCACAAAACTAATAATAATTATATCAAGATTAAGTGTATAAGTACATTGAATGGACTAGAGAAATTATTTTATTAAGTCAATATTAAATACTTATCTCTACTTGATCCGTTCAATACATACAAAATGTACTAGCACAAGAAGTCGGAATTAAATCGTTCTCACAATCAAGATAAATTATATTTAATCTTGTGCTACAACCATTGCGATGGCTTATCCGATTCTATCATTAGATTGTGTACATAAATTTTGTGACTTATAAGAATAGATGATTTAATCTTCCGTGTATAAGCTAAACTCTATACACTAAATCATCCACTATATAAGCAACATACGCACAAACAAATACATGATCTATTTAAAGTATAACTTTATTACATTGAATAAATAAATAAACAATTATTCCATAAAAAATACTATAACAATAAGCATTATTTAATATACTAAGAACTACAACCTCGCTATCTTCAAACCATTAGATTAAAACACTCATGAAATTTTTTGCATAAATATGATTCATAGTTCATACTTATATCGATATAGAAACTGAGTCATTAACGCAAAGAGATTTAGAGAGAAGGTGATGGCAGAGTTACTTCACTTATGCACTCATTGTATAGTGTAAAAAATATGAGTGTCTTTCTCTCTTTACTTTGTGCCTAAAAAGAAATGCTTTACAAATAAAATTACACTTTATGTAGGAGTTCGTCATAGCTTAAAACGTATAGAGACGAAGAAGCATATACAAATATGTTTATCCTTAAAATCGGATAACAATTAAATTTATAAGTGGTTTTAAGGATACGTGATTTCACTTGGTACAAACTAAGAAATATGAAAACTGATATTAGAAATTAATTGTAAAACAAAGCAAACAAATGTAATATGCGGTTTTGGGCCTCGAGCTAGATCGCCCTCGAACCAACTAAGTTTGTTATTGAGAAGTATGAATTGAACAGTAGAGTAAGAATGCTTAAGAGAGAAATATGTTGTATATTGCTTTGTTATGCGTGAATATGATGATTACAAAAATGATTGGAACCCCCTTTTATATAATAGGGGAATTCTACTTATGATACAATTCTAAATACATACTATCTCCCCCGACTTTCTCTCTGCCCCCGACTCCTCTCTCTTTGCGACTGTAACACAACGATCACCTCTTGACCGGACACTGCACAGCACCGTTGCCGGCGAGTACCCACCCACCAGGTAAGTTTCCGTCATCTCTCTCCCTCTTCTACCGCCCCTCTCTCTCCTCTGTCTTCTCTCCTCCCCACCCCTCAACCCTAACAGTAGCCGCCAGACAACATGGCCGGAAATTTTTCTGGCGACTGCTGGTCTATCACTCTCCCTCTCTCTCTCTTTCTTCTCTCAACTGCAAACCCTAAACTCCTTTGCCGGCGACATTTTCGACCGGCAGCCCTCCCTTACGCCTCCTCCCTCCTTGTTCTCTTTTTTTCCCTTTTTATTTCTTCTTCACGCGGTCCCTTTGGATATGGTCAGTGGATGGCTTCGCCGATGCCTGCTCCGGCATCGTGAAAGCGTGCAACCAAGGCTGTCAGACAGTGGGCCACCAAGGGAAGTGGTGAAAACACCCCCCCCC
>ML274725.1:42280-68602 GCA_005239495.1 Nicotiana undulata | reverse complement strand
GGGTAAAACCCCCCCCCCCCCCCCCCCGTTTGGTTTTTGTATTTCTTTTCAAAATTTCAGGTGGAAGTCGCGGCGTTCGGACAAGTAGCGCGGGTCACCTCCAGTTGGCATTATCAAGGGACAAGGGGAATTTGGAACTGAGCGCAGTACATTGATCAAGATTCTGTTCTCGGGAGTTGGTACCTCCTGGTGTCTTGTTTCCCTTATCTTGTGGTAGCTTGTTATTTCTTATTAGTTGATACTAGTCTAGGCATTTTTTTAGCAAGCCTGTAGTACTACCTGTTTTCGTTGTGTTTGGTCGTCGCTTGTTCTAGCTGTGGTCTGTGATGGTAGAATAAGGTCATGTCCTGGAGAGGGGCGGGAGGGGGAGGGACGGGAGGCGGGGTAGGAGATAGGGGTGGGGCGAGGGGCAAGGGGGTAAGGGGGGAAAGGGTGCTTTTAGGTTGAGAATCGGGTCGTGGAACATAGGAACGTTAACAGGTAAGTCTATCGAGTTGGCGAAGATTCTCCAGAAGAGAAAGGTCAGTATAGCATGTGTCCAGAAGACTAAGTGGGTAGGGTCTAAAGCGAGGAATGTAGATGGGTTTAAGATATGGTAATCTGGACGCTCGAAGGGTAAGAGCAGAGTGGGTATTCTGGTGGACAGGGATCTTAGGGAGTCAGTGGTTGAGGTTAGGCGGGTGAGTGAGAGATTAATTTTTATTAAGTTAGTGGTTGGAGGGCTCACTCTAAATGTCATCAGTGCCTATGCGCCCCAAGCGGGTCTAGATGAAGAGGTTAAGAGGTATTTTTGGGAGGGTTTGGATGAAGTGGTGTGTGGCATTCCGCCCACGGAGAAGTTATTTATAGGAGGGGACTTTAACGGGCATATCAACGCGTCTGTCAGCGGTTATGGCAAGGTTCATGGCGGCTGTGGCTTTGGGGTAAGGAACGGAGGTGGAACTACTCTATTGGATTTTGCTAAGGATTTTGAGTTGGTGATTGCGAACTCTATGTTCCCGAAAAAAAGATGAGTATTTGGTTACTTTTCGGAGTTCGGTGGCTAAGACACAGATCGATTATCTTCTCCTAAGGAGGTATGATAGAGGGTTGTGCAAGGATTTCAAGGTTATCCCGAGTGAGTCCCTCGCAACCCAACATAGGCTCTTAGTGGTGGACGTCAACATCCCGATAAGGAGGAAGAAAAGGGTGGTTCGGGGTAGTCCGAGGATTAGGTGGGGTGCCTTGACGAAGGAGAATGCGCACGAGCTAGGGAGAAGGTTATTGGATATGGGGGCCTGGAGAAGTAGTAGGGAAGCTAGCGGTATGTGGACGATGATGGCGAACAGTATTAGGAAGGCGGAAAGAGAGGTACTAGAGGTCTTGAAGGGTTAATCGGGCGGGCACAGGGGTGACTGGTGGTGGAACGCCGAGGTCTAGGGTAAGGTGTAGGAAAAGAAAGCGGCATATCGATGGTTATTGGAGAGTAAGGACGAGGAGGAGAGGCAGTGGAACAGAGTTAGTTATAAGGAAGCTAAGAAGGTGAAAAAGTTGGCGGTCACGGAAGCGAAGAGTGCAGCATTTGGTCGCATATACGAAGAATTGGGGGAAAAAAGTGGAGATAAGAAATTGTTCCGGCTGACCAAGGCGAGAGAGAAGACAGCTCAGGATCTAGACCAAGTGAGGTACATCAAGGATGAGGAAGGCCAAATGTTAATGGAGGACCCGTAGATTAAACGGAGGTGGCAGACGTACTTCAATAAGCTGCTAGATGACGAAGGGGACAGAGACATTGTGCTAGGAGAATTGGAGCACTCCGAGTGTAGGCGCATTAGAGTCAAGGTGGTTGTCGGGGCTATGTGTAAGATGAGCAGGGGTAGAGCGACAAGGCCAGATGAAATTCTAGTAGAACTTTGGAAGTATGTGGGTAGAGCAGGATTGGAGTTGTTAATTGGGTTGTTTAGTGTTATTTTCAAGATGAAGGAGATGCCAGAGGAATGGAGGTGGAGTACGATGATTCTGCTATATAAGAACAAAGGCGATATCAAGGACTGTAACAACTATAGGGGCATCGAGCTGCTGTGTCATACCATGAAAGTGTGGGAGAGGGTAGTGGAGGCGAGGGGTGAGGAGGCTGGTGTCGTTATCCGAGAACCAGTTTGGGTTCATGCCTGGTCGTTCCACTACGGAAGTGATCCATCTTATTCGGAGGTTGGTGGAACTGTACAAAAAGGAGGAAGGATTTGCACATGATGTTTATTGACCTAGAGAAAGCTTATTATAAGGTACCTAGGGAAGTTCTTTGGAGATTCCTGGAGGTGAAAGGTGTTCCAGTGGCTTATATTAGGGTGATAAAGGATATGTATAGTGGAGTTAAGACTCGGATTAGGACAGTGGGGGGCGAATCAGAGAATTTCCCGATTGTTATGAAGCTACACCAAGGTTCTACGCTCAGCCCGTTCTTATTTTCCCTGACAATGGACGCACGGACACACCATATTCAAGGGGAGGTGCCATGGTGTATGTTATTCGCGGATGATATAGTACTGATTGATGAGACACGAGGCGGTGTTAATGAGAGGTTGGAGGTTTGGAGACTGACCCTTGATTCTAAAGGTTTCAAGCTAAGCAGGACTAAGACTGAATACGTGGAGTTCAAGCTCAGCAGCGTGCTGGGTGAAGCGGACGTGGATGTGAGGCGCGATTCACAAGTCATTCCCAAGAAAGGGAGCTTCAAGTACCTGGGGTCGATTATTCAGGGGGATGGGGATATTGACGAGAAGGTCATGCATCGTCTAGGAGTGGGGTGGATGAAATAGAGGCTAGATTTTGGTGTCCTGTGTGATAGGTAGGTTCCCCCGGCACTCAAAGTAAAGTTCTATAGAACGGTGGTTAGGCCCACAAGTCATTCCTAAGAAAGGGAGCTTCAAGTACCTGGGGTCGATTATTCAGGGGGATGGGCATATTGACGAGGAGGTCATGCATCGTCTAGGAGTGGGGTGGATGAAATAGAGGCTAGATTTTGGTGTCCTGTGTGATAGGTAGGTTCCCCCGGCACTCAAAGTAAAGTTCTATAGAACGGTGGTTAGGCCAGCCATGTTGTATGGTGCATAGTGCTGGCCAGTGAAGATTTCTCATATCCAGAAGATGAAAGTTGCAGAGATGAGGATGCTGAGATGGATGTGCGGACACACTAAGCTAGATAAGATTAGGAATGACGATATTCGGGTGAAGGTGGGCGTGGATCCCATGGAAGACAAGATGCGGGAAATTAGGCTTAGATTGTTTGGGCACGTGAAGATGAGAAGCCTTGATGCAGCGGTGAAGAGGTGTGAACGGCTGGCCTTGACGGGTATGAGGAGAGGTAAAGGGCTGTTACACCCCATGTTTTCGTACGTGAGAGTACATCGTAAGTCAGTTGATGTAAGCTCAGAAATAAGATTCTATTTGATGGAATATAAAGTAAGTTAATCATGTTACGTTGGAGGTTACAAATATTTAAGATCATGAATAACGAGTACCAAGAGGGTTGGAAAGCTTAGAAGCTAAACCAATTGAAGAAAATAAATTTCATCGAAAGTTGACAAGTTTGGAATGTTATAACATGTACTTTAGGGTGAGACTATGGTTCATTACATGATAAGGAGGTTATGCTATGAGTTAATTTTTATCGTATAATAGTTGTGTTCTATATTTTAAAGTCAAGCAAGTGGTGGAACAAAAGTTGGCAAAGGTCTTCACAAGTTACACTCATAATGTGCTTAACATTAGGTCAAATGTAACTGAGATTTTCTCCTGATATACTTGGAATTAGGGTATGATCTACCTACCCAACTAAATATCTATGATTCTAGTTTTCAATGCATTAAACCGTTCATCGATACGACATAGGCGTAAATATATATTTGTCGTTTAGCGAGACTGCGCATACATCATATGTGACAAGTAGGTGGATCACTAGAGCTTTTTGAGAAATACATTTCATGTTCTATATTAGGTCCTATCGGGACATATTATATACCAAATTTAATGTCTTGGAATTTAGTTTCCAACGCTCTTAACCGTTTGTTCATACGATATCAGGATAAAAATATATAAGCGTCGGAAGATGGACCAATCCTAGGGTGCCAAGCTAGCACCTCTTTGACTTTTCCAAACACTATATATATAAACATCAGGTCGGCTTTCTCTTCATTATTAAGCATAAAACGACCAGAGAGCACCCATAAACATAACCTCAAGCTATCTACTAGGGTTTCAAAGAAGAATATCATCCCGGGCATGAAATCGAGAAGCAATAACATCAAAAAGATCCCTACGACGTAAGTGTCATTATACCGCCTCTTATTTTTCTTTGTAGTTAGGGTTTTGAAAGTTACTTCATAGTTAAGAAATGTCTAATATCTGTATTTAAGGGTTTAAATATCAAGAAAGTTTGATAAATGTGTTTCCTAATAGTTAGAACTCACGGGACGGTGATCGAAAGCCGTGAGTTCGAGTTATTTGACTTGTAGCGGGCTGTTTTGTGTTGCTGTTGGGATGCATGTTTTACTACTGTTTTGTGGAGTTTTGGAGGAGGAAGGGTGTGGATAAAAACAATATAGATGTAGGGTTGTGATCTGGTCGGTCGTTGTAACATTTCCGGGTCGTTTGACACGACTACGGTGGTCGTCTTATGTGTGAAGTGATTAGGTTGTGTGTGGACTGTTTTGGGAGGCTCAATATGATTATTATTTATGTTGTTTGGGATTTTAGGTGATTTTTTTGACTTGTGTGAAGTCATATAAATTGGGGAGGTGCTGTCCGTTTCATCGTAAAATAGGTTGTGGTCGATACATAATAGTTATGACGCGTAAACGATAACGATAGTGTCGTTTCTTTTATTGTAGATTTAGGAGTTGTGACATTTGCGTAGCTTGAGGTTGGGGCAGTATATACAAGGTATGTGAGGCTACCCCTTTCCTTCTTTTGCACGACTCCGATTGTACGTAATGGAATGAACGAGCTTCCAAAGATACTCTACTCTTAGAAGCTAGCAGTACTTACATTGTTTCCCTTCTTATGGAACAATTGATGTTGAGGTTGCTTCTCTTATTCTTATGTTATCAATGTTGTTGGTACTTCCTGATTCTTATAAGATTCTCGATGAAGAGTTAGCCCTAATGATGTGTACGGAGAATATCGACCTTACGTCACTCCGAAATGTTAAGAACATGATTCCAATGAGTCCTGCATGCATTATACATATGTATCTATTTTACTCTACCGAGTCGCGCTGNGTATCTCCTACATCTCTCTTTACATTACTATTCTTATTTATGTTTTCCTGCCTTACATACTCAGTAATTTATTCGTACTGACTTCCTTTTATTTGTGGACGCTGCATGTCGTGCTGCAGGTCCTGATAGACAGGTATACATAGCTCCCCCACCACAATAGGCTTTCCAGTTCAGCGGTTATAGGCGGGATCCCTTCTCTGGAGTTGTCGTGGTCTTGGTATGCATTTTTGTTATAGATGTTATGGGTATGTAGGGGCCCTGTTCCGGCTATGTTGCATTACTTATGCTCCTTTAGAGGCTCATAGACAGGTGTCAACTCATGTATAGTTTGGTATGCCTTGTTGGATAATTTTTGTTGTATAGTCTTTCATGGCAGTGTTGTAGCTCGTACCTTTTATGTAGTTTCTTAGCAATCTTGTCATCCTATGTGATGTATGTTCATGATCCATATCTACCATTTATATTGATCTCATTATCCCTTAAAGATAATAAGAAGGTTAGATAAAATGTACGTTGGTGCTCGGCAAGTATGGCCCGGGTGCTAGTCATGATCCTCCAGTTTGGGTCATGACAAGGGCGGCCTAAGAAGTATTGGGGGGAGGTGATCAGGCAGAACATGGTGCGGATGCAGATTTTTTAGGACATGACCCTTGATAGGAATTTGTGGAGGTCAAGCATTAGGGTTGTTCGTTAGGAGATAGGAGGCTAGTGTGATAGTGTCTTGTTTTAGGCTGTTAGGGGCTCCAGTTGTGTTCTTAATACTTCCTTAGGGTTGAAAGTTAAGCTATAGTAAGTTTAGTGTCCCTTTGTGTACATATTATTCCCTTGCGTATGTAGTATTGTGCCTTTGTTGATGCTTAGTGGTACTACTTTGCTTTCTAGTTTTTGGTTTTTGTGTTGCTGGTGTTACCTGTCTGGATTTTTTTGCTGTTGCTGATACATTGTCTCTCTTTCTCTCCCCTACTTGTGCCGTGAGTCTATCGGAAACAGCCTCTCTACTCCTCCGGAGTAGGGGTAAGGTCTACGTACACACTACCCTCTCCAGACCCCACATGTGGGATCTCACTGGGTTGTTGTTATTGTTGGTACAAGTCCAAATACAAAAGGAAATCTCATGATTGGCTAAATAATCGGTCTTCATTTGATAGGTGCCAAGATTCTCGCCACGATCCTTGCCCGATCACGGATATCTCGGCTTTCCGTTATTCGACTCAGCAAGCTTTCTTCGATCTCGCTCGATGCCTGTCTTGTTCGATCTCGACCTCGGCTGGTCTCGATTTCAATTGGTCCTCCAATTACGATCTTGGTAATGTATCTTCATGTTACGATCTGATATAACATGAGACCGAACCTTGGCCATCCATCCTGGTCTCGATTAACCATGCAGAATCGGGCTAGCCCGATTTTGACCGTATACAGATAGTCCCCTCGTTTCAAAATGATGAGAAACAACATGAATTCTCCAGCTTCATCTTTTCAACCGATGATGTCATTGACTAGCTCGATCGTGACGTAAGCAAAGAAACGTCCCGTCAATTCAGTACCCAAGGCATTAAATCCTGTCAGGCACTGGTTGGCCACTAGGCGACTCTGAACCGTCGCCTTCAACCTACAAAAATTCGATTTTTTCTTCATTCAAACCCTTATAACCATCATCTCCTCTGCTTTCGCTCTTCAGAGAATTATTTCTTTTCACTTCTCATATCCAATTTTACTGAACTTTAGTCAATTTCTTCACTTTTTACCTTTCACAAATGGCAAAGACATCCAGAAATGTGCCCCAAAAAGAGGCTCCGCCTACATCGCGCTTCTCCGGCGATGCAGTTGCGGCGGAGTCCCACCCTAAGGAATATGTTCCGACGGTTGCCGACTTCAAGATAGAGAAGACCCCCTCGGTGAGGGGCCGTTGCGAACTGATGTCTAGGTACATTTGCACCATCACCGAGGGCCTCCTTGAAAAAGTTAAAGAGGAGTGCAGCGGGATGAACAATGACGTGGTCGTTCCCTATCCTGAGGAATCGATCACCACATACGTAGAAGGGTATCTAAGCTTTCACACTTACCCCTTTACGTTTAGCCCCCCTGGACCCTATAATAATTGCCTTCTGCAAAAAGTACAATGTTATTCTGAACCAGATTCACCCATCATTTTGGAGGATCGTCGTCCTCCTCCGCTTCTTCACTAGCAAAATCGAGGGTTGCTCTTTTACTCTCGATCATCTAATGCATCTCTACAGACACCAGATTTATCGATGGCTAACTAAGCTTTCTCGACGAGCCAGCAAAGCCATGTTCTCCAATCTTGACGTGACCCGCGATCGAAGTTGGATAGGCAGGTTTGTCCGAATAAGAACATTGGACCTGATCCCTGCCAAAGATATGACGTTCCCGGAGCGGTGGAATTATAACAGTAAGTGTCTTTGCCTTGAGTGCTCATTTTTCCATTCTCACTTTCTTCAACCGTCGCTTATTCTTTTACTTTGGTATTGTTGTTGTGGCCCAAATGCCGGACCCAGTTCCGTAGTTAAAAAGATGGGTTCAGGGCTTAGTATCTCAGAGGCCTTACTATGAAAGGGCTTGGATGGAGCTTTCCAAAGGTCGATGGGAGGCCCGTAATTGATAAGTGGGGATTTTGACTACTTATTTGCGTCATTTGACTTTCGTTTTAGTTCAAAAATGTTTAATGGTATTCTCGAAAACTGATGAAATATGCTTACTCGCAGGAGTATTGGAAAATGAGCCAAAGTGATGAAATTCAACTCAAGAGGGAGTGTTTGAACAAGGACAAAACTCAAGCATAAAGGATAACGTGCAGACCGCAGAATTATGTTAGCGGACGCAAACCATTATGAAATTTTGACAGTCTTGTATTGCAAAGTGCGGACCGCACAATAATTGTGCAGCCGAAGAAGACAAAGATCAGAGAGTTCCACATCTAAGCCAAACTAGACCTGCAGACCGCACAATTATTGTGCGGCCACAGAAATCAAATGTCCGACCGCACTCAAAATTGTGCGGTCCGCAGAACTCAGGAAGTGCGGCCGCAGTTCAGAATAGTTTGGACGAAGAAACCTCTCATATCAAGAGCTGCAGAAAAGTGCGGACCGCACACAGAATTGTGCGGCCGCAGAACCCTCGAAAGAGAAATTTTGTCTGAAAATTTCAGCTGTTTATAAATTGTCTTTTTTGACAAAATTAGGTTAAGTTTTGAATACTTGAATGTTGGTAGCCGTTTTACTTTAATGTTTAAGGAAACTTTATCTTTTCCTGTTGATTTTACATTGGGATTTCATCTCTTTATCATTTAATATGAGTTTAATCATCTTTTCTTCTTTATTTTCTTCATCACCCACTATGAGTAGCTAAATTTCTAGCTATGATTGTGACCCAATCCTAGTGTGGGTACCTAATGGGTGTTTGATTTAGGGATTGTTTATGGTTGGGTGTGTAATATTTAGCCTAGTTCTTGCTTTAAATGTAGAATTAATGGTTCCAAACATTGATTCAAGCCTATTTGACTTAGTCTCTACTTTAGAAAGTGAGACTAAGTCTAGGAAAACTTTGCTAACAAGGAATTGGGATGAACCCAAAAAATTGATAGTCCCAACTAAACGGCTGAATCTAGAGATAGTAAAACCCGAGTTGAGCATCTACCAACTGTTTTTGCATTACCTATTTGGACATGAAAAAGCCAAATTGGGCAAACCGATATCTTACCGAGAGGTATTGAGTGGGTAATTATGTGATGATTGCTAAAATACACCCCGACCAATGAAATTAGCTCTAAAGCCCACAACCTGTTAGGAAAACACCTAGGTGGAAGTCACAGCCCTAGATCTTTTACATACTTGAAAAACAACAACAAAAATATTATTCCCTAGTTTTGTATTTTACATTTGCAAACCGTAGCATAATTTAGTAGTAGACTCAAAAAAGAGTTTGTGAAAGTGCATATTAGACAATTTACGCTCTTAGTTCGAGTATATACCTAATCTCATCTACGCACCCTATGGATTAAATCCTGACTCATAGCTAGGTAATTATTATTGCAATGACCGTTTCACAACACCAATATAAGGTGTGATTTGGGCGAGATCAATTTTTGGTGCTGTTGCTAGGGAGCTAAAAATCGATTTAGCCATATATTTGGTTTTGTGTGTGACTTGTCTTCCTTTCCTTCTGTGTTACTAATCTTTATGGTAAAACAATTGTAGGTACAAAAATGGCTCTCAACAACAATGATCCTCTCGGAAACTTGCCATTGGGGAATGATGGGGAGGATGACCACGTTGAAGAGGTTCCTCTTGAACCTCAAGCAAATCGACGAGGCCACCTGCCTCAAGACAATGTTCCCTTCTCCCCCACCTCCACCAAGAGAGGATCCACACCGGGTGTTTCCAAATTAAGGATATCAAGTGCCATAGTCCCGCCCCACATTAGGGCGGGCAACTTCCAAATCACTAATGTTATGCTCAAATTGCTAGAGCAACAGGGACTCCAAGTCAAAATGCATACAAACACTTGAAGGGGTTTTTGGACACTTGTTGGGGGAGTAAACAAACCAACGTCTACGAGAATGCTCTAAGGTAGAGGCTATTTCCCTTCTCTCTATGGATGAAAGCCTTGTATTGGTTAGAAAGATTGCTAAACCATTCTATCCGTACACAGGATGAATTGACAGAGAAATTCATTTCCAAGCTCTTTTCTCTCGGGCATATGGCTACTCTTAGAGACGAGATTCTAGCATTCAAGCAAGAACCAAATGAGCCTTTGCATGAGATATGGGAGAGGTACCATAATATGATGAAAGAGTGCCCAAACAATGACATAACGGAGGCTAGGATTCAACAAACACTATACGAGGGGATCAATACTACCAATAATTACGTGGTCAACCAACTTGCCGGTGGAAATTTCAAGACAACACCATATGTCGAAGCTTGTGAGATCTTAGATGAAATGACAGATACTTCATTGGCATGGCAAAGTAGATAAAATGTTCCTCAAGGTGATCCAAATGTGATTCACCTACCTAAATAATTGCATGATCATGGGCAAGCACTTGCCGAGTTGACCACCATAATGAATCTGTTAGAAAAAGCTCAACTTCAACATGTTCAAGGTTCTAATAAAGTAAATGCAATGGATGGTGTAAATATGATAGTGAATAAGTGAAGGCAAAAGGGTCAACAAGTGTAAAACCGTGTGGAACAATATGTGCAAGAAGATAACAGGTTTGACCAAGATGAATCCTATAATGAACAAGAGGAGGAAGTGCAATATGTGAATAACTTCCAAGGGCAAAGAAATAACTCTCAAGGCCCGAATCAACAACAATGGCGACCTCAAGGTAATCAAGGGAATTTGAACTCAAACAACCAAGGCAATTGGAGTGGTGGTAACAACCAAGGTAATTGGAACAATCAAAGAAATCAAGGTAAATGGAATGGTCAAAACAACCAAGGCAATTGGAGTGGAAATAATCAAGGATATTGGGGAGGAAATAACCAAGGGGTTTGGAACAATAACCAAGGAATCGGGGGTAGGTCTTTCAATGGCCCCCGATGTATCAACAACCAAGCAACCTGCCTCCTTATCCTTCCCATGGTCCTATCTCTTCGAAAAATGAGATGTGGCAAATTGAGAACATGTTCAAACAAATGATGGAGAAGAATGCCGACTCCGATGCTCAACTAGCCTCTATCAACGCTTCAATTCGCAATTAGGAAGTTCACTTGGGGAAAATCTCACAAGCTTTGAACACTCTTCCTAAGGAAGCACTACCAAGTGACACGGTGGTGAACCCGAAGAGGGGGGGAGGGACAACACGGGACATGCCATGGTTGTGATTACAAGGAGTGGAAAAGGTAGGGATGCAACCACCTCAAGTCAAAGAAGAATTGTAGATGATGAACAAGTGATTCAAGAGGATGAGATTCCAAACAATGTTGTGAAAGAAAATGACGAAGTGAGAGTTGATATTGATGAAAATGTGGAAGAGACTCAAGAAGAAGTGAACCCGTCTAGGGAGCACATTCTTGACATACTGGAATCGGTAGTTCCAAAGGCTAAGGAACCAATGCCAATGCCTCCTCCTCCATCCCCTCAAAGGTTTTCCAAGCAAAATGGCGAGAACCAATTCAAAAAGTTCATTGACATGATGAAAAGTCCATCTATTAATGTGTCATTGGTTGAGGCATTGGAGCAAATTCTCGGATATGCAAATCTCATTAAGGATTTGGTGACAAAGAAGAGGTCGATGAATTGTGATATTATAAAGATGGCATATCAAGTGAGTACAATTGTGCAGTCAATGGCTCCTATATTGGAAGATCCCGGCGCTTTCACAATCCCTTGTACCATTGGGCGCCGACTTAGCCAAAGCTCTTTGTCATCTAGGAACGAGTATCAACTTGATGCCCTACTAGGTTTTCAAAACATTGGGGATTGGGCAACCACGACCCACTTCTATGTGGCTACAAATGGCGTGTCACGCCCCAAATATAGGGGGCGAGACTGGCACCCGGTGCCTCACCTAACCTTGCGTACCAACTTGTGACTAAGGGACGCTGAACATTTAATGTCATACTTTGGCCATGGGTCACATTGCAAGACAATTGCGAATGATGACTAAACATAAATATAAAGTTGGGCCGATAAGGCCGTCATAACTATTACGAATGGAAAACCATCAAAATATACAAAAAGGCCTACAAACCCAACATACTGCACTAACTGACATTATATGTCTACAAGCCTCTAGTGATGGATATACTGTGATCGGAACAGGGCCCCGACCTACTCATAACATATATACATATATACACAAGATGTGCATAAAGCTCTAGACCCGGCAACTCCGAAGGGCATGGAGCATACCGATCAAGCTAAACTCGGGCAACACCTAATGAGGAGGTCTACCAGTCTATCTGTCTGAACCTGCACGCATGAAATGTTGCGCCCCCTGAAATAGGACGTCAGTACGAATTAATGTTTATGTAAGGCAATATACTGAAAGCTGAAACTGAACTAATAATATTATAACTGAAAGTAACTCGGAGTCAAAGATAATATGAAGATATGCTCACTTGCTGAAACTGACTCAACTTTCTCAATATAGTAAGTAAAATAGCTGTCCGACCTTATAAGGCTCGGTATATATAACTGCTCTACCATAGTAGGCTCGCTCATAGGCGCTCGGCCATGCTAGGCTCTGTATCTCGGCCAACTAGGCTCGCTCATAGGAGCTCGGCCATAGTAGACTCGGTATATAACTTACCATCTTATCAGAGGTTGCCCAATAGGGCCCAGCCCATCGATATTCTACATGCACGTTAGTCAAACAATAGGAAAGAATAACCGGTAAAGTAGAACAAGGGCCATGGAATTCATACCTGAGATGTGGAGGCAATGGCTTAAGCTCCAAAGTGGGGGGCCTCCTCGATTGAGGGCTTTACTGGAGAAGTCTTTTGATTTTCAAGATCTAAGGACAGTCTGCGGGGTTCATAAGTGTAAGACCCCATTAGTTGCAATACATTCACACATTCCACACAGTCATCCTTCTCATCATCATCATGATTAAGAAATACTGCCTCCAAAGTGTCATCAACATTCATCATGGCACTACCATCATCAACAATCACCTCGGTCACTAAGTCCACAAATGAACATACTTCAATTCTATTCGATTGCCTCATAGATTTGAACACATGGAAAACCACCTTCTCATCACCCAGCCGGAAGGTGAGCTCACCAGCTTCCACATCAACAAGAGCTTTTCCCATAGCAAGGAAAGGTCTCCCTAAAATAATAGGCACCTCATTGTCTACTTTACAATCATGAATCATAATGTTCGCCGCGAGGATGATCTTATCAACACACACCAACACATCATCAATAATACTCAATGGTCTCTTCATAGTACGATCTGCCATGTCACGCCTAGCAGTATTACGTCAATGTTACGTTCTGCAGTATTATATTACGATGATGTTACGCTCCGCGATATTATATTACGATGATGTTACACCCTATAGTATTGTGCATTGAGATTGTCGTAAGATAATTGACATCAATTCAAGGACAAGATTATTTGGAGATTATAAGTATTATGATATTTCAAACAAGTGATAAGTAAATTCGTGAAAGCGATTGGGTAAGAAATTTGATGAAAATGAGTTTCTTCGAAATTTGGCAATTTGGGATAAAATACGGTCCATACTATAATACCCCATACTTATGGACTAGTGCCATACAAGGTACCACATGACCATGATAGTAAAATGTATAAGGTGTGTTGAAAGTGAGTAGTATTTTAAGTAACTTTAGATAATTCTTAATTATGTGGATAATTGGGTAATTATGGATTTTAAGTGGGATATTAACTTGTAAATTAGATCTTTTTGGATAATTATTGAGGGGACAACCTTCACATGGGTTTATGAAGACTCTGAATAAAGTCAATTTAATGACTCTTATATGTATGTGAAAGGTGGAATTTTAAGAGATTATAGGTAGCTAAAGTAAGCCTTTTAAGTGGGTCCCAGCCCATTATAAAAAGGGGACCTTTCTAATTCATTAAATCATTTAAGAAAGAATATCATACGGATTTGCTTTGGCAAAGTAAATTGCTTCAACAAAATTCAAGCAAAGATTTCTTAGCATCTTAGCAACGTGGGATTTTGAAATTTTAAGGGAGTACGGTGCAATCTTTCTCAAGAATATTATACGGATTTTTAATTTTCTAGTCATTTGCTTGACTCATCACTTACTTGTCTTTACTGTCTCGTGTCTATTCGATAAATATCCATCTGGCATCTGCAAAATTTACCCATATAAAAGTTGAAACCATTAAGGACGTACTTTCTTTGCCGTTGGAAATTTACCCGATAAAATTAGAAAAAGGAGTATTGAATTTGCTCTGTTTTCAATATTTTTCTAATATAAAGTCTTTCATCATGATTCTATATATATTACCTCATGCAATTCCTATGAGCTATAATACAAGCTTATATTTAACAATGTAATTAGCTAATTTATAGTTCTTTTTAAGGAAGTGGTCAATTTAACTGGATAAACAAATTCAGTCACTAAATTACAATATTTTTGAAGGATAATGAAATGATCAGTCTACACCCACAATTTTAAATTTTAAATGTAACTGCAATTAAATTCCTAATCTTATGTAGCCATTTATTTATTAAAAAAAAACAGTGTAAAATTATTTATTGATTTCTTATTTAGCATTTAATATTGGTATTGAGATCGACTAATTTGAATTAACGCCAACAAATCTCTCTGGCTTTCTAGAACTCAAATCTGAAAATTCTTACTAAAGTAACTCTAATGAAAAATTTGTAAAGAAATTCGGTTATTTTAATGTAGAGAGAAAAAGACAAACAGAGAACATATGTCCCGATCTGGCGGTCTAAAATTCTGGACACGTCACCAAGCGAACCTCTAATTTGGACCCATGGAAATTGGAAAGAAAATAAAAGACAAAAAAGAAGAAGTTGATGTTGTCTCAATGCTGCTCTCATCATAACTCGTCATCATTGTCCACAACGCACAGTTGCCGACAGTGCCACTTCTTCCTTTGACCCAAAAATAGGCATGCCACTCCTTTTTCTTTTTATTAAAAAAATAAACGAAAAAGGGTCAAATATACCCCTTTACTTTCAAATATTGTCTAAGAATACTCTTCGTTATACTATTGGGTTATCTATACCCCTAACGTTATACTTTGAGTTCAAATATACCCCTTATTTTAACTTTGGGTTCAAATATACCCCTCATTTTAACGGAGGGACACGTGTCAGCGTCATGTTGGCCAATTCAAAATATCTTCTAATTAATTAAAAAGACCCATTATCTATATCCGAAAAATAATTTTCTAAAGCAATTTTTTTTATAAAAACTGGAAAAAAAAACAGAAATATTTTTTTTCCACTTTTTACAAAAAAACTGAATTTTTTTTCTAAAACAATGTTTTTGTAAAAATAGAAATAAAATCTAAAAAGCAATTTTCTAAAGCAAATTTTTTGTAAAAACTGAAAAAAAAAAAAGAAATTGTGAAAACTGGATTTTTTTTTTTCGTTTTTTCAGTTTTTAGTAAAAATAAATTCAGTTGTTTTCAATTTTTATAAAAAAAATTGCTTTAGAAAATTATTTTTCAATTTTGTTTTTAGTTTTTACAAAAAAAATTACTTTAGAAATTATTTTTCAGTTTTTTTAAAAGCAATATTTTTCTAAAAACTGAAAATAAATATTTTGATTTTTTCAGTTTTTAGTAAAAAACATTTAGTTTTTTTTTTTTTAAGTTTTTACAAAAACATTGCTTTAGAAAATTGCTTTTTAGATTTTATTTCTATTTGTACAAAAACATTTTTTAGAAAGAAAAAATTTCAGTTTTTTTGTAAAAAGTGGAAAAAAAATATTTCTGTTTTTTTTTTCTTCAGTTTTTATAAAAAAAATTGCTTTAGAAAATTATTTTTCGGATATAGATAATGGGTATTTTTAATTAATTAGGAGATATTTTGAATTGACCAACGGGACGCTGACACGTGTCCCTCCGTTAAAATGAGGGGTATATTTGAACTCAAAGTTAAAATGAGGGGTATATTTGAACCCAAAGTATAACATTAGGGGTATAGATAACCCAATAGTATAACGAGGGATATTCTTAGACAATATTTGAAAGTAGAGGGGTATATTTAAATCATGTGTATTCTAGCAATCGTGTGTATCCGCTCATATTAATACTCATGATTACTAAAATCAGTTATCTCGAATTATTTGTTTTTTTTTAAAGTTTAAGATAAATTTTTTTTTTTCTCCTTAGTAATAATTATTTTTGAAGATAGGGATAACACATAAATAGAATAAATATAAATAAATTAAGATTATATCTTAAGATATAAATAAGATGGAATAGTCTAATCTCTTTTCTAAAAATTAATATTTCTTAAGAAGCGTAGTAGACACATGAGACGGAGGGAGTATAATTTTGCAATTCTACTAGCACAGGTGAAAATCTTTCACATATAATAATAATAATAAGTGTGAGTTTAACTTTTCGTCTTTCGCTCAATTAGACTATATAAAAATCTCACTAACAAGAAAATTATTGAGTTCTTTTTCTTTTGGACAACACATATGACAAAACCTATATTAATATTAAGAATAAAGCCTAAAAACGTGAAAAATTCTGCTGGAATATATTTTGAGTAATATTACTTCTTCTTGTTCGAGGGTTAAGATATCTATTTTTCTATGTAAATTTAGACATAAATTTCCCATTTTAAAAAAAAATTTATAGTCAACATAATTAATAATTAAAAAATCGTAATAAAAACAACTGGTCGACTCCCAAACAATAAATAGGTAGGGAAGGGAGTCTATTTGTTGGAAAAAAATACATATGAAATACTTTTTGTCCATTCCATCAAATGAGGTTAGTTTTAACTTTCATTTAATAATTTATATTGAGATTCTTAAGATCTCACATCCATTTACACAATCTGTAACAAAAGGAAAAAGTAAAAAGAAATCAAAGGTGGGACAGAGAGAGAAAAATGAACAGAGAGTGTCATGAAATTGTACTTCCCTTTAGGGTTTGATCTACATGTAAAGAAGTGAAAACCCCTGCAGCTCAACTGTTCTCTTCCAAAATTCACTCACATTACTCCTTCTCTTCTTCATTCTTATTTTTTCTTTCTCCTAAAAAAGGTACCATTTTTACAATTCAGTTATGTAAGCATTTTCAAGAATATTAGTTCATCTGGGGTTTAGAATTTCTTGAAAGGAAAGTATGGAATTTTATGATAATCTTGAATTCTCATGATGCATGAATATGGATTTTGATACCAGAGGAGTTGTTGTTGTATACTTATGTACATTTGCTGTAATTCTTGTAAATGTGGTTTATTGTGTTACAAATCCGAATGATTTCAAGATTCTGAATGATTTCAGAAATGGATTAGAGAATCCTGAGCTGTTGCAATGGCCATCTAAGGGGAATGATCCATGTGGCCCTCCTGCATGGCCCCACGTGTTCTGTTCTAGTGACAGAGTGACTCAAATTCAGGTTCAGAAATTAGGTTTAAAGGGTCCTTTACCTCAGAACTTGAATGAATTAGATAAGCTTCAAAATCTTGGCCTTCAGAGGAATGGTTTTAATGGTAAATTACCTACTTTTAGTGGATTATCTGAGTTGAAATATGCTTATTTGGATGGTAATCAATTTGAGACAATCCCTGGAGATTTCTTTAATGGTCTTACTAGTGTTCAAGTTTTGGCTTTGGATAATAATCCCTTTAATAAAACTGGATGGTCTATTCCAATTGAGCTGCAAGATTCAGCTCAGCTCACAGATTTTTCTTGCACGTCCTGCAATATAGTTGGACCATTGCCTGATTTTTTCGGAAAATTGCCTTCTCTTGCTGCATTAAAGCTGTCATATAATAGTTTAACAGGTGAGATACCCGAGAGTTTTCGTGATTCAATGATTCAGATTTTGTGGTTGAATAATCCAGTTAATGGTGGTGGAATGACTGGTCCAATTGACATAATTGGTACTATGGACGAGCTTACGTGGTTATGGATTCAGGGAAACAGTTTTACTGGATCCATACCTGATACGATTGGTGATTTGGCTTCTCTGAAGAAGCTTGATCTTAATGGAAATAAGTTTGTTGGTTTGATTCCGGAAGGATTGGCGAATCTAGACTTGGAAGACTTAGACTTGAACAATAATATGCTCATGGGTCCTATCCCAAAGTTTAGAGCTGCTAATGCTACATATTCCTCAAATTCATTCTGTCAATCAACTCCTGGAGTTCCTTGTGCTCCTCAAGTTAATGCACTTTTAGATCTTCTTGCTGGTTGGAATTATCCGACCCAGCTTGCTTCTAAATGGACTGGTAATGATCCGTGTGCAGGTCCTTGGTTCGGAATCAGTTGCAATCCTAAAGGTCAGGTTACGATTGTTAATCTACAGAAAAGGAACCTTACCGGTACGCTTAGTCCTTCACTTGCAAACTTGGATTCACTGCTTGAAGTTCACTTGGAAGGAAATAGTCTGCACGGTCCAATTCCAACAAACTTGACGCGGCTCAGATTTTTGAGATTGTTGGATTTAAGTGGGAATAATTTTGACCCTCCATTGCCTAAATTCAGGGATGGCGTGAAAGTCATTACAGATGGAAATGCTCATCTTGTTGCTAATGTAACTGTGGGCGCTCCTCCTCCGAGTATTGGCCATCGCGGTGCTACAAAAGAGGAATAAAGATATCGGATGGACATTGGCAGATATTTGGGGTATAAGCCCCCGCCTTTTGCATGCAAAAGATTATTTTGGAGGAGGATGCCAAACCCTCTGTCGAACATCAAAGAAGATTAAATAAAGTAATGCAAGAGGTGGTCAAGAAGGAGATCATAAAATGGTTGGATGTCGGGGTTGTTTACCCCATTTCTAATAGATTGTGGACCTCTCCGGTGCAATGTGTCCCAAAGAAAGGGAGCATGATTGTGGTCACCAATGACAAGAATGAGTTGATCCCTACAAGAACGGTGGCTGGGTGGAGAGTGTGTATGAACTATTGCAAGCTCAACAATGTCACAAGGAAAGATCATTTCCCACTTATCTTCCTTGATCAAATGCTTGATAGGTAGGCCGGTCGTTCTTTCTATTGTTTCCTTGATGGATATTCCAGCTACAATAAAATTCTTGTTGCTCCAGAGGACCAAGAGAAGACTACTTTCACATGTCCCTATGGTACATTCGCATTCTCGCGGATGCCATTTAGGTTATGCAATGCACCAGCGAATGTTCAGCGGTGTATGATGGCTATCTTCACCGACATGGTGGAGGATATTCTTGAGATCTTCATGGATGACTTTTCCATGGTCGGGAATTCCTTTGATGATTTCTTGAAAAATTTGGATAAGGTATTAGCAAGATGTGAGGAGACAAACTTGGTATTAAATTGGGAGAAATGTCACTTCATTGTCGAGGAAGGCATTGTCCTCGGCCACAAAATTTCGAAGCATGATATTGAGGTCGACAAGGACAAAATAGATGTGATTCCTAAACTCCCACCCCTACCTCCGTGAAGGGAGTGAGGAGCTTCTTGGGTCATGCGGGGTTTTATCGCCGTTTCATCAAAGATTTTTCCAAGTGGTAAACCCCTTGTGTTAGCTTTTGGAGAAGGATTCCAAATTCCATTTTAATGAGGATTTCATGAAGGCATTCGAATTGCTCAAGTTCAAATTGACTACTACTCCTATTATCACCGCACCAGATTGGAGCTTTCCTTTTGAGCTCATGTTTGACGTAAGTGATGTGGCGGTCGAAGCCATTTTGGGGCAACGTATCAACAAATTCTTCAATCCGGTCTACTATACTACTAAGACCATGAAAGATGCTTGAGTCAATAACACGATGACCGAAAAAGAGCTCATTGCTATTGTCTTTGCTATGGAGAATTTTCGCCCGCTCTTGAGGGTACAAAGGTGATTGTCCACGTCGATCATGCGGCGCTTTGATACATAATGAGCAAAAAGGATTCAAAGGCGAGGGTAATGGTGCAGGTGCTTTTATTGCAAGAGTTAGATCTAGAAATCCATGACAGCAAAAGCAGTGAAAACCAAGTGGCGGACCACTTGTCTCACTTGGAGGAGGAGGGCAGGCCACATGACGGCCTTGAGATTAATGACTTTTTCCCCGACGAGCAACTTCTAGCCATCTCAATGACCAAGATGCCATGGTTTTCTGACTTAGAAAATTATCTTGTGAGTGGTATTGTACCGAATTGAGTTCTCTTCAAACCAAAGGAAGAAGATCAAATGGGATTGCCTTGACTATTATTGGGATGAACCGTATCTCTTCTGGGTTTGTACCGATGGTGTGATTCGACAATGTGTGCTAGAGGAAGAAAAAGTGGAAATTATTAAGGCTTGCCACTCTTCACCATATGGTGGTCACCATGGTTGAGCAAGAACGACGGAAAAAGTGCTGAGTTGTGGATTCTATTGGCCTATCTACAAGGATGATATTGATCTAGTCAATCGTTGTGATGAATGTCAAAGGGTCGGTCGGATTTCTAAGAACAAAGAGATGCCCCTCAACACCATCTTGGAAATTGACATTTTTTATGTGCGGGGCATTGATTTCATGAGACCGTTTGTAAGCTCTTGTGGGAACACAGACATCTTGGTAGTCGTGGACTATGTGTCAAAGTGGGTTGAGGTCGTGGCTCTATCCAACAACGAAGCTCCAAGTGTGGTGGCATTTTTGAAAATGAACATCTTTACAAGATTTGGTACTCCAAGGGACATTATAAATGATAGGGTATCGCACTTTTGCAACAAAGCTTTTGATACCGTACTCACCAAGAATGGTGTCACTCACAAAGTCTCGACCCCCTATCACCCTCAAGCAAGCGAGAAAGTGGAAGTCTCCAACCGAGAGATCAAGAGTATTTTGTCAAAGACAATGAATGCCAACCGGACGGATTGGTAGAAGAAACTTGATGATGCTCTTTAGGCTTATAGACTTACAAAAAACTGATTGGTATGTCTCCATACCGGTTAGTGTTCGGGAAAGCTTGTCACCTTCTGGTGGAACTTGAGCACAAGGCTATGCAGGTTTTGAAGAAGCTTAATCTTGAGTGGGATATCGCCACTAACTTAAGGGTGGCACAATTGAATGAGCTTGATGAATTCCGGTACCATGCATATACAAGTTCTTCCTTATACAAGGAGAATATGATGTATCTCCATGACAAACACATTCGAAACAAGGAGTTCAAAGAAGGCGATATTGTGTTATTGTTCGATTCCCGGTTACAGATGGTTCTAGGCAAGTTGAAGTCTAAATGGAGTGGTCCGTTTGAGGTAGTGAATATGACACCCTTTGGTTCATTAGACTTGAAGAATAAAAAAGATGAAGTGTTTAGAATCAATGGTCACCGGGTGAAGCATTATTTGGGAAACATTGATGATGGCTACGTCGTGGCATTATTTCATTTCAAGTGATTGACGGTAATCTGCGTTGTGTCGCGATGCTAAATCAGGCGCATCTTGGGAGGCAACCCATGTTTCTTTTTATTTTTATTTTTCTTCTCTTGTAGATAGGTTTAGTTTGGTCTAACTCGTTTTGAAGAGAATTGCAGGAATGAGTGTGCTTTGCAGGAACTGTGCTCGAAAAAAATGGCTAAGTGTTGAAAAAAGTGTGGACCGCACATCTATTGTGCGGACTGCACATTTATTGTGCAGATTGCAATGTTGCATGCCACAACAGAAAGGAGTCCCGGTCGCAAAATTCTTTGTGCGGCCGCACAATTGGAGACCCAAAATTTGCAAATGCAGAGAAATGGTCAATCTACGACCGCACTTGGAATTGTCCGTTCCGCACAAATATATGTGGGCGTGATCGGCTCCAACCCTGCACCACTATATATAATGGTGAGGAGGGGTCGATGTAGTTTTAATCCGAAAGGTCGGGATCGATATCCACAAGGAGTTATAATTGGTTGGGAATTGGGTTCCTATCCAATCTAACTATGTGCGTTGCCTTTAATTACACTTCTAACTGTAAGTGGGTTTTCATTATATTCTAATTTACAACTATTGACTGCTGAAAATAGACTAAGTACAATATTTTTGTAAGGGTTTTCTCAATTGATAAAAAGCACCATGTAAGTGACTTACACCTAGGCGAATATCTAATAGGATCTAGAATTTAGGACAAACTTGTTGTCTCTGTGGTGGTGATATAACCTCACACTTAATTACTCACTCTATACCTCTCGGTAGTTTGAGTGACTTTTCCCGAATTGGCTTTCACAAGCCTAATTAGGTGTTCAAACAGTGCAAGTGAAATTGGCTAAAGTCGAGTATTACTATCTCTAGGTTTAACCCTTTAATTGGGGCTATCAATCTCTTGAATTCACCCCAATTCCTTGTTAGCCTATTTTACCTAGACTTGGGCCCTCTTTCTCAAGAAGAGCCCTAGTAAAAAAAGCATGAATCAGTATTTGCAACCACCAATTCAACAGATAAGCATTAAATAAGCTAAATATCACTAACCCATAAATAAATAAGTCCTAAAATTAAAGACCCGTTAAATACCCACACTAGGGTTGAGTCACAACCCTAGCTAATGGATCTAGCTACTCATAATTAAGGTAGAAATCAAAGATGGAGATGAAATAAGCCATAAATGTTAATTACAAGAACAAAATCTATGATTATAAGCTAAAGATACTCTAAAATTACTCAAAGTGAAAAAGTGATGTTGTTCACGAGCTCCCTAATACATAAGAGGACTTAAAAATCTGAAAAAGAACTATTTATACACAGCTGAAACTACTGGACAACAATGCCCCTACGGAGGTCCCGCTATCAGCGTAAAACTAGGCGCCTCAGCGAATGCACTTCGCGCCCGCGCAATAGCGAGCGCGGTCTGCGTTTTTCATCAATTGAATCAGGATTGGAGTTAATATCGTGGACCGCGTAAATACAATCGCGTCCGCGTGGGCAACAACCACGGCCGTGTGAAATGTTCGCTGACTACGTCTCACACGTTTAGTCCACTTGCAACTCTATGAACCCTTAATATCGCTCTCACCGGAATATCATCCGCCTCCGCGTCAGATGGCTCTGCGACCGCGTAATAATGAGGAGGACCACGTTCTTTGCTTGGCCTCAGGTTTCCAGGTCTCTGATTCTTAATTTCCGCTCTCATCGCAATTTTGCTCGCGATCACGCCAATAGTTTTGCGGCCGCACTTTTGTGACACGGTCAGCGGTCCATATTGAGTCCAATTTCATCTCTCTGAACCTCACCTTCGCGGAAGCCCTCTAGTAATCCGCCTCAGCTGAAGAACTTACGTTGTAGCGTAAAAATGGCATTGACAGTGCTCCAGTAAAGTTTAGGACATGTGCAAGTTTGGCTTTTTTATGAGTTCGTTTTGGCTTCTTTGCCTCATTTCGACCAAAACCTGAAAGTAAGCACCTTGAGTTAGTTTTCGGGAATACCTTAACGCATCACAAAATCAAAGCAAAAGAGAGTAAATAGTAGGTTAAAATTCCTAGTTATCAGGCCGCACCCAATTTGGTGCGGACCGCAGATCTTCACTAGCATCAGGTAAAGAGAGCGGACCACACACAAAATTATGCAGCCGCACTCAGCTGCACATTTTACATAAGTTGTTCAACCTATGAATAGGCCTTCCTCTCACTGTTCCAAACTTTCCGCACTTTGAACTCTTGACACCAAAGCAAGCACAGTGCACAAAAATTGTTTCAAACATCACACTCGTTTTATCAGCCTATATTCTCCCCTACATCCTTCATCATTGGTATGTTTAATTCATGTTTCGATTTTTCAAAAAAAAAAAAAAAATTGTCGCTCTTAATAAGTTTAGTTATTTTTAGGCCTAAATGTAAGATAATTCATCATGCTTGCTTAACATAGTGTGGGTAACTTCATACTAGTTAATTGGGGGATGGGTAAACTGTGCATCATGTTTAAATAGCAGATACCATGTCTAAATTGTGCACAAATTGAAAAATCTAAGTTCAGTGCCGTCTAATTTTGAATGTGCGGACACACATGAAATTGTGCGGTCCGCATATACTTAGTTAGGGCAAATTTGTGCATACAATATGTGGGTCGCACTCAAATTTGTGTGGTCCGCAGAAAATGATCTACGGCCGCAAAAATTTGTGCGACCGCAGATCCAAACTTCAGAGAACTGGTACTGCTCGGTCTGGACTTGTGCGGCCACACTCACAATTGTGCGGTCCGCACAAGGCAGTCTGCGACCGCACTTTCCCCTTTGCATATTGTTTTGTCTGCAACTTTCTACAACTTGTTTCTGAACTTTAACTGACTCATGTTGTTTTGTATTGCAGATAATGGTTCGATCAAGAGTTCGTGGTGATACTTCTAAAGGGAAGGGTGAACCCTCTCGAGGCCGAGGCAGAGGTACTCGACCACTTGCAATGCAGAAGGGAATATCAAAGAAGCCAACAACCAAAGGGAGAGGCAGGGCCATAGATCCCGCTAAATCAAGTTCTTATGTACCGTCTAGGGAAGCTTCTGAGGTCCACTCTATAGAGGCACAGCTTGAGGCCCAATCTCAACCACCACATTTCCCTGAGAGAGACTAACTCCGCAATGAACCTCCACCTCAGAAAGTTCTTCTGAGGGTTCAGATGAAGGCAGGCAAGGTTAAAACCCTCCTCTACACACACTCCCCATGCACCAGTCTCCATGGATGATGATGATGAAGATATTCCAGATGATAGTGGAGAGGGTGACACTAGAGTGGGCGGCCTAGAGAGGTCGAAAAAGGAGGCGGCATAGGAAGACAAATTTGTAAGCCTGACAACATTCACCAATACAGAGAGTGGTGGTCCCAGAGATCGCTTACACTTGAGCGACCGTTTATATTGAAGTATTTAGATATTCAATCCAAATGTGGTTAAACAGTTCAGAGAGCAAAATGGGTGGACACAGTTCACTCAGAGTGTTATGGATTCCAATGAGCATTTGGTACGGAAGTTTTATGCCAATGTGGCACATATCAAGAAGGGTACTAAAGTAACTAAGGTGAGAAACTTGAAGGTTCTATTTGATCAAAGCACTCTAAACACCTACTTGGGGTTTGAGGAGGTGGAGCCAGTCAATACTTGGAAAAGTTTTCGATGGGTGATGCAGCTCGCCCTTGTTAGCAGATATCTTGGCATCCCCAGGACCACCACCACCATGGATCATAGTGGGGGTTCAAATTGTACGGGCTAACCTAAACTTTTAAGCAAAAGGGTGTCAATCATTTGTATGTATCTGTATAGACCCGAGCCAAAATGAGAACAATCTTCCAATCCCCCGGGAAGTCTTGGTGGCATCTATCATGGTCGGGTACCCAATCATTGTGGGTGCCATCATGTCGCCCAACATGTCAAAACCCTCACGTAGTATCTCATAGATGCGGGTGTGAGCCGAAGAGCTTTGATACGAAGGTTCGGGCTAAGAAGCCTTTCTCCTGGTATACTTTGAAGGACCCAGGGAACCCGAAGCTCAAGGGTAAGTCAATTTCTACCGTAGGCTAGTCTAGTGAGCCATTGGTGGTGGCTGCAGATTCACCTTTTATGCCTTCTATATCTTTCATGCCTTCCACAACAGACGGTCCTTCAACCGAGACAGATGACATGCCACCACCTCCATCTTCTATACCATCAGCATCCGTAGCAGTGCCTTCCTCCTCCACATACCACTCACTGCGTTGCGAATCTACTAGACATTGGCGAGTCTCAACAACTAGATGCAGACAGCCACTGCAAAGCTCTCTGACATATCCAGTGATGTTGCAGCACAGTCTTCTACCCCAGCAGCTCCATAGGTTCCTCTGTTAGTGGAGGGAACATTTAAGAATATCTTGTACAATCAAAAGACCATTATGGATACATTTGTGGCACATGGGGGAGCTATTGTGGAGTTGGCTAAACAGGTGAAGAAGATGAGGAAATCACAGGCCTAAAGAAAATCAATGGAAAAGTTGAGAAAAGAGGTGAACAAGATAGCAGCAGCTGGTGATCTTCCATTTGACTTACTGATAGAGACAGATCCATCAGTACCAGCAACCAGCTAACCCAGCAGCAACATCAGCACCAGGGGCAACAGTTGGCCAGTCTGACGAGCCAGACCTTGCTACCCACACTGTTGAGGAGGTGCTACAGATGTTCACCAACCCTGTTACTCCCCGAGCAGAGGATGATGAGATCCAGTTGGAGGAGCCTGAGGGTGGTGATGCTTGCATGCACACTGAGACCACATAGGGAGTTCTCTTTACTCTCTTCCCCTCCGTACATTGATTTTTGTTAAGCATTTGGGACAATGATTATTCTTATTCATGGGGGTGGTCTATTTTGATTTTATATGACATTGGCTTGTAATAACTATAATACTCTTTTTTTTTATTTATTCATTTCTCTATTATGTATATATTAACCCCCCCCCCCCCCCCCGATCGAACATTTTTATTTCTCTTGTTACTAAA
>ML274725.1:13319-42114 GCA_005239495.1 Nicotiana undulata | reverse complement strand
ACCCCCCCCCCCCACCCCACCTCCCCTATTGATGTATATATTATCTTTCCCGTTCTCGGCTTGTATATTTATTTTTGCTTTCAATAGTTACTTCGTAGCTTTTTTTATTTTTTTCTTAGTAGTTTAGCTTCTTATTTACTTTAATAGCTTCTTGTTGATTCGGTAGCTTCTTTTTATGCTTAAGCGATCAATAAGCCTTTGGGTTTCTTAATGCCACGGTTCTTTCCAAAGGTGGTTTTTGTATGAACTGGGTGGCTCTTTCCAACGATGGATGGCGTGACAACTTTCTTAAGGGATTGACTGCATTTTTATGTTTAGGTAAAAACAATAGTAATAATGAATAAAAGGGTAAGACATGATTCACTTAGTACCAACACACTAAACTACACGCTTATGGTAAAAAACAAGTTGTTGGAAAGAAATGGTTCTAGTTAGTGACCTTTTGACTCTTGTGTTGACTTCGGCAATCATCGAGTGGTTTAGTTGAACCATTGGTGATTTTCAATCTTGAATATGGTTGTTGTGGTCCCTCGACTCTATCCTTTTTAACAATCCAGCTGTGTGAGAGGTGAGATTTTTTGTTACAAGTCCAATTACCCGTGTGAATAGTCTAGAACTTGTCCCGGATGTGTTTCTAGGCGAAATTATAAGTTTTGCTTTGCTTGAGAAGTGATTGTAGGCTCTCCTTGACCCGTTTTTGGATCTTTTCATAGCCCGCCAATGATATTATCCATAGTCAACCCTTTTAAGCCTAAAGCTTTTTTCATTTGAAACAATGTTACAAGCATTTATCCATTTTGTAGTGACCATCTCTTGGCACCCAAGCTTTCCTTAACACTCATGAGAAGCAAATTGGAAAAAACATAAGTTTGGGGAAGAGACGAGGAGTTTGAAAGTGGTATCAAGCTATAAAAAGAGAAAAGAATTGAAGCAAATGAAAGGCAAAGAAAAAGAAAGAAATAACAAAAGAAAAACACAAAAAGAAGGTGAATAAATTGAAGAGTTGAAGGGATTCAAAGAAAAGAAAAAGTGCAAAGCATGGAGAAAACAAAGAAGGAGAAAATGAACATCATGACCAAGAAAGAGTGATGTCAAGTCTCTCTAGTTCCCCTAAGGAAAAATAAAATGACTCAAAGAGTCGACAAAACATAAGCAAAAAGAGAAAATAGAGTGATTAAGAAAAGATGAACCCGTTCTATTCCAACATTTCCAACCTTAGTCCAAAAGCCTTCATTACATGCCCAAAAAGACCTACGTGATTTCAAACCGAGTGAGCTTACATTAGTGGTGATTTACATGAGGGAAAGCATATGGTACTTAGAGCCGTACTTGTGACATTCTTTTGAGAGTGATGAGCAAACTTTTGACAAATCATTGAATTGAGGGCCACATTCTTAAGCGAGATGAGCTAACGGTGAGTAGAGGAGGAGGAGTTTGAGATCCACAGTTACATACATGAAAGAGCAAACTTCCTTGATGTGTAAAGTCAACACTTGATGCCCAAGTGTCACATTAGAGCTATTTGTGCTTGAAACTTCAAAACATTGCCTTGTTGATAATTCATGAGTGTGTGGGTAATTGTTTGTCCCAATTGATGTGTATTTGATTCACCTTAGCTTAGATGGAATAACTCTTTTCTTGTGGAGGTGGGAAGTACCTTATTTGCTTGAGGAAAGCAAAGGCTTAAGTTTAGGGGAGTTGATAAGTATGGATTTTGACTACTTATTTGCGTCTATTAACTTTTGTTTTAATTCAAAAAAAATTAAACGTATTCCCGAAAACTGATGAAATATGCTTACTTGCACGAGTATTGGAAAATGAGCCAAAGTGATGAAATTCAACTCGAGAAGGAGTGTTTTTGAACAAGAAAAAAACACAAGCAGAAAGACTAAAGTGCGGACCGCAAAATTCTATCTGTGGACGCATATCATTAAGAAATTTTAACAGTCCAATATTGCAAATTGTCTGTGGCTGCGGATCATTAAGAAATTTTAACATTCCAATATTGCAAACTGCGGACCGCACAATAATTGTGCGGCTGCAGAAGACAAAGATCAAAGAGTTCCACATATAAGCCTAACAAGACCTGCGGACATCACAATTATTGTGTAGCCGCAGAAGACAAAGATCAGAGAGTTCCACATCTAAGCCTAACAAGACCTGTGGACCACACAATTATTGTGCGGCCGCAGAAATTAAATGTGCGGCCCTACTCAGAATTGTGCGGTCCGCGGAACTCAAGAAGTGCGGTCATAGTTTAGAATTGTTCGGGCGCAGAAACCACTCCTGTCAAGAGCTGCAGCAAAGTGCGGACCGCATACAGAATTGTGCGGCTGGAGAACCTCCGAAAGGGCAATTTTTTTCGAAAATTTCATTTGTGTATGACTAGCCTTTTTTGACGAACTTAGGTTAAGTTTTGAATACCTGAATATTGGTAGCCATTTTTCTTTACTATTTTAGAAAACTTTATCTTATCTTGTTGATTTTACATTAGATTTTCATCTCTTTATCATTTAATATGAGTTTAATAATCTTTTATTCTTTATTTTCTTCATCACCCACTATGAGTAGCCAAATTTCTAGCTAGGGTTGTGACCCAACCCTAGTGTGGGCACCTAATGGGTGTTTGATTTAGGATTTGTTTATGGTTGGGTATGTATATTTAGCCTAGTTCTTGATTTAATTGTAGAATTAATGGTTACAAACATTGATTCAAGCCTATTTGACTTAGTTTCTACTTGAGAAAGAGAGACTAAGTCTAGAAAAACTTGGCTAACAAAAAATTGAGATGAACTCAAGAGATTGATAGTCCCAATTACAGGGTTGAATCTAGACATAATGAAAGCCAACTTGAGCATCTACCAACTGTTTTGTGCATTACCCATTAGGACTTGAGAAAGCCAAATTGGGAAAAAAACACTCTCTTACCGAGAGTTATTGAGTGGGTAATTGTGTGTTGATTGCTATAATACACCCCGACCAACGAAACTATCTCTAAAGCCCACAACATGTTAGGCAAACACCTAGGTGGAAGTCACAACCCTAGATCTTTTACTTACTTGAAAAACAACAACAAGAATATTATTCCCTAGTTTCGTATTTTACATTTGCAAACTGTAGCATAATTTAGAAGTAGACTCAAAACAAAGTTTGTGGAAGTGCATCTTAGACACTTTAAGCTCTTAGTCCGAGTATATACCTAATCCCATCTACGCTTCCTACGGATTCGATCCTGATTCCCAGTTGGGTAATTATTATTGCAATCGATCGCTTCACAACCCCAATATAAGGTGTGATTTAGGCGAGATCACTAACCACGGTAAGCTTTGTTCTTACTCATTAACCATTCTAGTCTTTCTTAAACTAACTTGTTCCCCTTTCTTCGCAGGTCTTGGGAAGGATTTCCCAGTGAGGCCTCTTTATGATAACGAGAAATTCCACCCTCAACCATCAGCTCCAAATCCAGTTAAGGAGAAAACAAGAAAAAGGGCCTCGAGTCCGTTGGCCTCAGAAAAGAAGAGGTCGGCAAAGCAAATTCGCAATCCTAAGGAAGACGTCTCTGCCTTGTCTATTGAATAGGTTTGTCATCAAATGGACGAGTACGAAGATGAGGAGTAAAAACATCTAGATTGGTGGTTCGTTCACGAGCTGCAGTTCCGGTACAAAAGTCCTCCGATTCAGAGGCAATCAATAAAGGAACTTCACCCGAGGTTCCTGAACAAGAAATCACTCTGTCCCCGGCGAAGACAGGAGAAGTAGATCCCTAAAGAAAAATCCCCCATGTATTGGAAGAGGTTCCTGGGGTCGAACCTGGGGTGGTCGATATCTCATATTCCCCCAGCTTTCCGATGCCATGAGCCAAGAGTCCAACATGTTAAAGGGGCAACAAGTGGTTCTCCATATCTTCTTTGACGGGCTTAGAGGAGCTAATTCCAAAGAGATCCCCGGTTTTGGAGATCTATCGGTTCCGAAGAAGATACCATCGCCGGGGGAAACTGGGTCTCCAGGTCTCCAGCAAGCTCGAAGCTGGTACATCAATTTCCAGCTCCATGTGTCAATCCCAATCGCAAACGGCATTTAGTGTTGACCGTTCCTGAAGATTCTCGGGTTTCCCCCCCTCCTCCACCCACATCCCCCATCAGGATCGCTAGTTATCTGTGGGGCATGGTGACCGAAGAAGACCAGGCGGTGATAAATGTCGTGGGGGTCGCCTGCTTGTTTAACGAGGCCCAACACGCATTAAATCGGGTAACCTTCAAACTCTATTTCGTACTCTCTTTGTACTTGTAGATTATTCTTAACATTTTTTCTCTTTCTTTTATAGGCTTAGGCGTAGCACCATGAAGCCTTTTCTAGAGTCCGAGAGGAGCATAAGGCCAAAGTTTGAAGCCTTGCGGAGAAGAACGATACTTACTGACTCCTCAGTGAAAGATTCCAGGCCGATCTGGTTGCAGCTCGGGAGAAGCATACCGACATGGCCGAACAAGTATTCCAAATGCTCCACGATAGTAATGTTGAGTTATAGATAAAAAATAATGATCAAATTTTGTGGATCCGACTGAGGCTTGAGAAAATCGACCAGCTCAGCAAGGAAGTGGATGACATTCGGGCCGAGGCTGATGTTTTTTAATGGAGCATGGATGTCTTGGCTGCTGTGAAAGATGTCGTTCAGTTTTAGTTGAAATCATCTGAGACTTAGCTTCGAGCTGAAAAAGAGAAGAACTTGGTGCAGACAGAGAAGATCAAAGAGCTCCAGTCTCAGCTGGACTCGGCCACCAGCAAACTCGAGGAGGCTAAATCCGAAGTGCTCAAGGACGACATCCAGGCCGATGAAAAGGTGGTTCAGTTCAAATTTGATGTCGATGCCATCTAGATAAAAGCCAGGATCAGGATCAATCATGCGAAGTGGAAAGCTCGGAGGGAGGCCCTCGAAGATGCTCAAGCCCAAAATTTCGATATTGCAGCCCAGATAGACAATGCCCGAGCAGAAGAAAATCGGGCTGAGAAGCTGGCCTTCCCCGAAGATGATTCCGATGAGCTTGAAGAAGAAGATGGAGACGCCGCTTCTGATGAAGACCAAGCTTCATAGGACTTAGTTTTCTTTTGTCCTTTACTTCTGTGCTTTTTGTTTTTGGGGTCGCTTTCGGGCCATTGTAAAGAACCTTGATCGGGCCATGCAGCCGTTGGAAATGACTTTGACACACACACACACACACACATATATATATATATATATATATATATATATATATATATATATATATATATATATATATATATATATATATATATATAACTTTGCTCCCTTCTGCCTTATGAAGTTGTATTCGAGGTTTAGACAATTTCGATTGAAACCAAACTAGTGTAGCCCTTAGGCTTTTCAATCGAGCGAGTTCTTGATCGAACTCGAAGTAAGGTAACCCTTAGGTTTTTTATTAGAGCGAGGATGATCTCTCTTAGTCAAAGCAGAAACAACCCTTATGCTTTTGCATATTTTGTTTAAAGAAAATATACCACTAGGCAGGGTGCCTAGTGGCTAATATATAAATAAAATCCAAAAATGGGTCCAAAGCTTACAAGATGTCCCAACCAAAATAGAAGTTGCATGAAGCTACTAGCTACTAAAAAGATAGAAAAGCTAAAATCTAATGGACTAGCTATTACAACATAATAAGTTGAGTGCTTCCTTCTCCTGTCAGTGTATGTGAATCCAATTGCCAGTGAAAAATACCAAGCAGCACCTATCAAGCTCTCACCAGGCGCCAGGGTATACTGTCCATAGGCTAAAATGAATTCCAAACATCTCCACCACAGAGTTGAGGCCAGCATAGTCTTCCAAGTGTAGCTACTATATGATATCCATATGCAGTGAACTGAGTTTGTCCAAGTACTAATCATGTGCTCACTCATCAAACTTAACATGTAGAAGAGCCTGGCTTTAGGCAGGCTTTGCAAGGCAAAAACTAGGCTTGACCTGGCTTTAGGCAGGCTTTGCAAGGCAAAACCCAGGCTTGACCTAGCTTTAGGCAAGCTTTGAAAGGAAAAAGCCAGGCTTGAGCAGGCTTTAGGCAGGATTCACAAGGCAACAACCAGGCGTGAGCTGGCTTTAGGCAGGTTTCGCAAGGCAAAAGCCAGGCATGAGATGGCTTTAAGCAGGCTTCGTAACTGTGCCTTTTTTATTCTTATAAGCTCAAATCTTGCCATGCTAGAACCTTTAGTGTAGACATCATTCTAAAATTTTCTAAACCATCCTTAGATTGAACATGAAAGCATGATAATACCACAGAGAAATTATTCAACAATCTCCAGAAATACCACATGACAGGTTTAGCGTTTTCCTTAGTATTTGGCCATATTAGAAGTAGGATAAACTGTACCATCCAACACCTTCTTATTGCATTGTTCCTGTACACTATCAAAGCACACCCAGAATGATCACGTGAACATGCTAATACCACTGGAAAGTGCCTTAATAACATACAGAATGAGGCAAAGAAACATGATGGTTTGTGCAGAGTCCAATCCTATGAAGCCATCAGTCTGGGGTTCTTCTCTTTGCTATCCTAACCCTAATGTTAGGTGTTTGAGATTTTTCTAGGTTGATCAACCTCCTACATGCACTAGGAAGTTCAACGAACGAATGAAACTCAGATGTACCTGCAAAAGAAAACACAATGTTAGCTATAAAATCCGCCACTGAGTTGCCTTCTTAGAACACATGTTGAAACATCACATTGAAGTCGCCCTTCATATCTATGATTTTCTTCACATCATGTGCAATTACCCAAGGAGGATCACATTCCCCTTCTATCACTTTCTTCATCACCAATGAATCAGTTTCCAATATGAAATGGTGAAGATCATGCTCCACACAGTATTCCTACCCTTGAAGAATAGCCTTAGCTTCAGCCACCACATTAGTTGTCACCCCCAGGTCTACTGCCCTAGCATACAACACATCAACTTCATCATCCCTCACACAAAATCCTAAGGAGCTAGGACACGGATTTCCTTTTGAGGCTCCATCAGTATTGCATTTATATCAACCATGAAAAGGAAGCTGATATGTTACTCTTGTAATGATCAATATAGGTTTATATCCTTCAAAGTATTGAATTATGTCTCGCCATAATAATGGATTATTAGGCATCCAAGCATACCTCACCCTTGCCAGTTGATGCAATGTCCTATTGATCTCATGAATTACCCTATTTGTGCACACTGAACCACCATGTTTACCTGCATTTCTTCTCTTCCAAAGTTCCCAAGTGATGATAGTTGGTACTTATTGAAACAATGGCTTTAACTTTGGACAACATTGAGCATACCACCAATGCCTTATAACCTGCTTCAATTTAATTAATGGCATAGTAATTCAAGCAACCCCCATAAACAAGTTCCTTATGTTAGAGGCAGTAGGACTTGTGACAACTATATGCTCAATAGATTCCTCTTGAGGCTACTGAAAATACCAACACCTAGACATCACCATTTGCCCTTTCCTCCTCCAAATGTCATGAGTGGCTATTTTCTCCCTCCACAATATCCACAAGAAGAAGGATATCTTGAATGGTAAGCCTTTAATCCACATTAACTTGAATTCCTAATTAGGATCAGCCCTATGCCTTAATATTTTCCAAGCACTGCTAACATTGAACTTGCCTGAGGGAGTTGGAATCCAGCATGTCCTATCCCAGTATCCCTCACTGCCTTCATAATGCACATCTAGCCTTATATGTTTTGCAATTTCCTTATTGAAAGTTTGATTTAGCAGCTGATCATCCCTTGTTTCACCTTGCCGCAATTCTGCCACCTCTTCAAGATCATCATTGATTGGAAAGTCTTCAGGTAATATGTGATAAAGTGCACCCAATCTAGTCCAATTTTCATGCCAAATATTAGTTTTTCCACTCTTCAATTCCCATAGGATCTCATGTTCTACTTCTTTCCTAGCTTTCAGCATTTGTCTCCAAACGTGAGACCCTCTCCTAAACTGGACCACCGTCGGTATCTCCTTCTTGAAATACTTATTCCACTTGAAATTAGACCACAAAGATTTTGTGTTCCTAAACCTCCACCATAGTTTAGCAAACAGTGCCCTTGAAACATCATGTAAGGACCTAAAACCTAGGCCCCCTTCCATTTTAGGAAGGCAAAGATTTTGCCATGAAGCCCAATGTCTGATTCTCCCTTCTTCCTTTGTGCTCCAAATGAACCTAGCGAAAATCTTATGAAGATGCTCCAGGACATCCTTTGGTGGATCAAGGACTGATAACATGTGGACTGGCATACTTTGCAACAAACTAGAAATGAGTGTTGCCTTTCCTCTAAATGACAACAGCTTTCCTTTCCATGAATTCAATTTAGCCTTTACCTTCTTGATAAGATCCTCATAATAGTCCTTCCTCCATCTAGTTTAAAAAAGGACACCCTAGATATGTGAAGGGGAATTTACCTCTTGCAAATCCTGTAATAGCTCAACTGCCTGAAACAATCCATTAGCAATCTCTGAATGCATGTAGTATGAATTCTTATCTTTGTTGATCATCTGGCCTGATATCTTCTCATAGTTCCCTAACACTGCCATAATTTTGCTCAAGGATGGAGGATGAGCATAATCAAAGGTTATAGTATCATCAGCATACGCCAAGTGGTTTAAAGGATCATACCACTTAGGCATTCCAAATCCCACAAATGCCTTGTCTTCAAAGAGCTTATTCAAAGACCTGGAAAGTACCTGAGGTGACAGAATGAACAATGTTGGAGATAGAGGATCCCCTTGCTTCACACCCCTTGTAGACTTAAAGGACCCTGAGGACTGCCCATTCACCAATACTGAGTACCAGTTATTTGGCACCAAGTTCCACACCATGTTGATGAAGTTCTCAGAAAATACCATCTTCCTTAGCACATGCAATAAGTAATTCCATGAAACCCTATCATAGGCCTTAGCCATATCAAGCTTGATCACCACATTAGCTGGCTTTCCCCTTAACCTTATGTCAGTGACAATTTCTTGAGTCAATAAGATGTTCTCAAATATACTCCTACCCTTTACAAATCCGGATTGATTAGGAGATATTAGAGAAGGAAAACAACTCTCCAATATATCATGTAACACCCTAGACAAGACCTTGTTAATGAAGTTGCTCAAACTAGTAGGTCTTAAGTCAAAATATTTCTCAACTCTAGGTTTCTTAGGCAGCAACACTAGATTGGTGTGAGTGATGGATTTAGGCATTGCATCTCTTCTATAGAAGTGTAGCACCATGTTGTGTATATCAGCACCAATAACATCCTAGCACGTTTGATAAAATAGGTCAGTGAATCCATCAGGAAAACAAGCACTCTCCCCACTAAGCTCAAAAAATATTGTCCTTACCTCTTCAATTGTTGGCAATCTGCTAAGTTCCAAATTTTGTTCATAGTGACCATCGAAGGTACATTATTGAGCAAGTAAAAGTCAGAAGCATCACATTCATTTGGGAACTATTTTTTATAGAAGTCCATTGCAGCTATAGCCAATTGCTCATGGTCTTCAATCCATAACCCACTGCCACTTTTGATCCTCTTCAGTTGCAATTTCTTTGTTTTGCCATTGACATGATTGTGAAAGAAACTTGTATTCCTATCTTCTTCAGCAAACCAAGTCATCCCAGCTTTTTGCTTCCAATACTACTCCTGAATACTCAAGTATTTCTTCAATTCTGATTGAGCCTTTTGAAGCACAATAGTGTTCTCAATTGTAGGCTCTTCTTTAACATCTCTTTCAACCTAACAATGTCCTCCAAAATAGCCAACTGCTTGAAGATATCACCAAATGTTTCCCTACTTCATTTTGAAAGTGCTTTCTTCACCCTCTTGAGCTTCTAAAACGGATTCCCTATGAAATCAACCTCCCAATTCTGCCTCACCACATCCATAAATGTAGCATACTTAGTCCAAAAGTCAAGAACCTGAAAGGCTTGACAAAATTGGTGGTCTTCTCCCCACATGTCATTAGCAATGGTGCATGATCTGATCGAGTTCTGATTAAATGTTCAACTTCAATAGTTGGCAACATGTTCAGAAATGGAAAATTCACAAAGATCCTATCCAATCTCTTGAATATACACGCAGCATTGGGTCTCCCATTCAACCATGTAAATGGACTTCTTTTATATCCTTGCTAAAAAAACCACAAACGTTCACACAAAATGCAAAATCCTCATATTCAGGAGGGTGTACTGGAAGTCCTCCTATTTTCTCATCTTCATGCAATATCACATTGAAATCCCCTCCTATCAACCATGGCAATTTCATATCGCTTGCTAAGTAATACAAGTGATCCCACAATTCCAACCTCTCAATTGCTGAACATTTTGCATACACAAATGTCATCATTATGTGTTGTCCCAAGTCATGGTGAAACACTCTCTCAGTCACATGTTGCTCAGTATCCTCCACTAATTCCCATTCCACCACTACATCAAAGAACAACCATATTTTCCCATTAATATTTGCATAAGCAGTCTTCATATTCAACCTCCTTCTATATATATCAATGAGTCTCTTCTTTTGAAAAGGCTTCATCAATGCAACTACACAAAAACTATGCTCTCTATTCATGTTGATCACCCTAGGAAAGGCCTGCTGTGTATTCATAGACCTTATGTTCCATATTAATGTTTTGATCATCATCATATAGATAGAGAAGCTTTCCTCCTAGGCATTATTCTTGAAGGTTGTGGTGGCTCTTTATTATGATTTTTCTTAGTTTTCTTACCTCTTTTATCACTAGTTGTGGGTGATAAATCTCCTTCCCTAGCCACTTGTTTGAAATTTTCTGTTGTTGATTAATCATCTCCTTCATCCTCCATTGGATTTTGTCTCATTAAGTCTTCATCAATTGGTGCCACATTTTGTGTACCTAAATCATGTAAATGTTGTAGAGGAGTCTTCAGTGGACCACTAAGTTGCAGCTGCATAATTTGATCAGTGCCAGAATCCATAGGCACTTCCTCTATTTCCCTAGTCGCTCTTGGAAAAATTGCCCGCTTATCATCCTGTTCATACCCCTTACTATCCCCCATAAAAAAAGCATCCACCTGTTTCATTTTGAATTGCAGCTCATAGACACTGCCTAGCCCAGGTGCTACTGTGTTAGTCTGCTCTGAATGCACTGTTCTAGTGTGATCGCTACCCTTCCCGTTGCTTGAAAATTGGTATGACCCCACTATATCATCCCTAACCTTCCCATTAACATCTCATCAAGTTTTTTCTCCAATGCATACACCGGAACACCATCTACATATGCCAAAATCTCTCTAGTTTCACTAGGGTTAGGGGTTACTGTGACTGCCTCATCAGGAGCACCTGGCTTTAGGCTTGGAATCGCCAGCCTAACGCCTGGGGAGCCTGGCTTTAGGCCTGGCATCGCCAGCCTAACGCCTGGGGAGCCTGGCTTTAGGCCTGGCATCGCCAGCCTAACGCCTGGTGAGCCTGGCTTTAGGCCTGGCGTCGCCAGCCTATCTCCAGGTGAGCTTGGCTTTTTGTCCTTCTTCGCCTTGTTTTCTATTGTCTTTGTTGTGCCCAGCTGATCATCCTAAACCTCAACTTCATCACTCCATAAGACCTTTGTAGAGTTTACCTCATCAAGATCCTCAATCTTCCCAGAATCTACAAATGTTTGAGATGGAATCTCATGACAAGATTGGTTTGTTGTCACATTGAGTTGTTTTAGATCCTCTTTGCTAGTCCCAAATCTTATATGAACCCAGTCGATTGTGGATTCCTTAGTAGCCCTTTCATCAGTACGTTGATCACTAGGAACACTAGAATTAGCCTTGGCTAATTCTTGATCATCTTTAGGAACTGAAGATTGAAACCTATAAGTAATAGGGTTACCACTATGCTCATTTTCCACCACATTCTCTACTGTTTCCTTCTTCACACGCTTAAGTTCCTGTTGAGTATTGACTTCCTTTTCCATCTCCTAGCTCTTCTTAGCTTGCTTTTCCCCATGTTCCTTCTTCTTACCATTGCTATGATCCTCACCTTTACCTTCAGTAATTTTTAGAGTAGGCTAATGAACTTCCTCAACCTCTAGTTCATCAAACTTGTTCTTGGTTGTAACCTCCTCAACTTTGGCCTTCCCTTTACCCTTGTCAGCTTCCTTTCCTTGTTTGTTATCAACAATGTGACCCATATTATCTCGTTGGTATTCGTTCTTCCTTGCTTGCATCCATTCCTGCTTGGCATGATTCGTAGTAGACTTACCAACCACCTTTCCACTAGTTAGGACCTTTGTTGAATTTTCAGCAGTCCCAATTGCATCTGAACTCACCACAACTGCCTTTTTTTTGCTTTGTTCCTCAACACCTTCTTCAAATCTCTTGTGTAATTCAGGATGAATTACCCAGCATTCTGTCTCACTATGCCCTTGTTTTTTCAAGTCTTGCAATATTTTGGAATATAATCATACTTAATCCTTATCCACTTGAACTCTTCTGGCGAAGATGCATCAGCCTCTTCCACAATCTTAATACGATGAGGGAATTTATCTAACAAGTTAACTTCCACCTTCACCTTAGCACAACTAGGTCTAGTCCTATTTTGAGTGGCTAGGTCTACATGTAATGGATTAACAACTGCATGAGCTAATGAAAATACACATTCCTTACCAAAGAAATTAAGAGGCGGTTCTGGAAAGCTAATCCAAGCTATGACAATGGCTCTTCATCAAGTGTCGACCATGGATTCCATTTTGTACAACGCATATGCCACATGTCTGACTGAGCTTTTAAATAGAATGATAGCTTTGAAAGAAGATGCACATAGTCCTCCAATAATGACAGCCTAATCAACACATGACTATATTCAATTAAACCAACTGAACAATGGCCTTTAATCTCACATTGATTTGGAATTACTTTACGTAATTCACTAATAACAGGCTTCCCATATGAAAACTTCCCAAGAACTGCAAGTTGAAGCCCTTGTTGTAAGATAGATTTCTTTACTTCTTGTTTCTTCCACTTCATAAGTGGTTCTCCTTGAAGGAACTCAACTGGTTTCAATGGTAACGTAGCTAGGGTTTGCATAGGGGCATTAATGGCAGTAGGTTTTAATATTTTTGCGTAATCCATGGGTTGGGGATTGTTGTTTGTGGTTGTAGATGGTTGGGCGACAGTGGGGGAGGTTGGGGAGTCGGTGCAGTCGTCGGATCGCTGTTGAGTTTAGGGTTTAGGAGAGACAAGGGGTTATTGAATATTTATTTATTTATTTATTTTTATTAGGACGGTCTGGCCGTTGTAGAAAGATTTTATGGCTTCAACCCCTTTTCAACTTAAATAAGTTTTTATCATTTGTATTTACAAAACTTGTAATGCCTTAGCACGAAATAAGGAGTTGTTCGAGATTTCTCACAATTTCGTACTTAAGAGTTTTCGAGGCTTGATATTGTCGAAGCCTTTTATGATTTTCCCAGGGCTTGCCTTTTTAACCGTTTACGGAAAAATTCGAAGTCCTATTTTGTTACGAAATTCGAACGTCACTGAACCATGTTAATTTGGTCGTAGCCTTTTAGTTCGGGATTTGCCGATTGAGCTTACTTTGCCGGTTTACTTCGAGCTTGCCCGAAGTTTCAGTCCCCGAGTGGGGTGGCCGTGGCCTATAAAAATCGAGGGTTTCCTAAGAGGTCTTATGATCTCTAAGTTTTAATGATTCAATCTCGTTTACTTTTCAAACGATAGTCCCCGAGCGTGGGGGTAATTACCTCTGGTTTTGATCGGACCTTAAGCCTGTTTACAAAATAGATTGAGGGTATGACATCGTAAAGTAGAAAATAATTCTAAGGCATGAGATATCGTCAAGGAAAAATACTTCTCTTTATAAATGACTATACATACGTACATGTTCTGTGTAGATATATGCCTGCCACATGGGAATTCACAACCAAATGTGTCTTTGTTCCAATCGCCGTGTAAGCCCTATACAGAGGATAGGCTGGTTAGCAAACTATACGGACATGGTTCGTTGGACAGTTTGGCCCTTACAATATTTTCCTATCGAGACCCCGCTGCCATGAAATAATTTCCTCGCATAAAGTTGACATTCGAGGGCAATACCCCCCAGTATTCGAGGTTGATTATAAAAAAGCCTCAATTACTGTTGAATTGTTCTAAGTTAGCACGACAATGGTTGCCTCATTAAAAATCTCGCTGGAAAACCCATTTGGAAAAAAACTTGTCCGAGGGAAAAAGAGTGCAACGCGTGCTTTCTGACCTAAAGACTTCGTGTCGAAGAATCCATCGATGTTTCTGGTCGAACACCTACAAGAGTTAGTTTAAAATATTAATGAAAATGAATTGGGTTGTCCCTTAGGAGTAGTATCATTTTAGGAGCGATACGTTCCAATTGCTCGGTAGTTGTTCGCTGTTCATCATGTCGAGCTTGTGGGATCCTTTTTCGGTGATTTTGAGAACCTGGTACGGGCCTTCCAAGTTCGGACCCAATTTCCTTCATTCCGATTTTGGGTGTTGAGGGTGAATTTTCTTAGCACCAAGTCCCCGATGTTAAAATGTCGAAGATTGGATCTTCGATTGTAGTACCTTTTGATGCGCTATTTTTGTGCGGCCAATCGGGCGAGAGCAGCTTCGCGGTTTTCATTCAACAATTCTAGGCTCGTATTCATGGCCTCGTTATTTGATTCTTCTATTGCATATCGGAACCTAATGCTAGGTTCTCCAACCTTGATCGGAATAAGAGCTTTGGCCCCATAGACTAACGAGAACAGTGTTGCTCCGGTACTGGTTTTCGATGTTGTGCGATATGCCCATAGAACCTCAGGTGTTATTTCTCTCCATTTCCCTTTGGCGTTGGTCAATCTCTTCTTGTGATTTTGGATGATGGTTTTGTTGGTCTATTCGGCTTGTCCGTTCCCGCCGGGATGGTAAGGTGTCAACGGGATTCTTTTGATCTTGTGATCCTTGAGAAATTTAGTCACTTTGTTGCCGATGAATTGTTTTTCTTTATCGCATACAATCTCGGAGGGCAAGTGGTCCCAAATGAAGTCTGTAACATCTGTTTCTATGACTTTCTCGAAAGCATATGCTTCAACTCTCTTAAACATATAATCAGTCATAACTAAAATGAACTGAGCTTTACCAAGGGCCGATGGGAGAGGGTCGGCGATGTCCATTCCCCTATTCATGAAAGACCATGGGAATAATACCAAATGGAGCTTCTCTACGGGCTGGTGAATCATTGGCGCATACCTTCGGCATTTGTCGCATTTTTGAACGAATTTCTTTGAATCTTTCTCCATGTCGATCCAATAATATCCTGCTCTGATTACTTTGTGGACCAACGATTCACCACCGGAATGATTTCGACAAGTGCCCTCATGAATTTCCCGTAGGACATATTTGGTGTCTCTTTATCCCAAATATATTGCCAACGGTCTATCGAACATCCTTCTAAACAGCATTCCGTCTTTGAACAAAGTGAATCGTGATGCCTTCGTACGCAGAGCTCTCGACTCCTTTGGATCTGATGGAAGTTTCTCGTTCTTTAAGTACTATGTGTACTTGTTTCTCCAATCCCATGTCAAACTTGTGAAGTTAATCTCGATGTGACCTTCTTCGATCACCGATCTCATGAGTTGTACGACTGTCCCGGAATTGAGCTCGTCATTTTCGATCGATGAGCCTTAATTTGCAAGAGTGTCAGCCTCGTTGTTCTATTTTTGAGGTACATGTTGCAAGGTTCGGTCCTTGAATAAATGTACATTTACCTGTAGTTTATCCAAGTACCTTTGCATTCGGTCTTCTCGGACTTCGAAAGTTCTGTTAACTTGGTTTACCACGAGAAGGGAACCACACTTGGCCTTGATGACCTCTGCTCCGAATCTTTTAGCCAACTCGAGACCTGAAATTATGGCCTCATACTCGGCCTCATTGTTAGTTAATTTCGAAGTCCTGATAGATTGTCTATCTACATTACCCGGGGTTGGTTTTAGTATGACACCCATCCCGGAATCCTTTACATTCGAAGCACCGTCCGTAAAAAAGGTCCAGACTCCCGAGGACGTGTCTAAGTTTATTAACATTTCTCTTTCAACCGCGGCTTACCGTGAAGCCGGCCACGAAGTCCGCCAACATTTGAGACTTGATGGACGTTCTGGGTCAATATTCAATATCGTACCCGTTGGATAAGTTTTTACAACACATATCAAGATACAATTGAAAATATGGCTTTAATTTTCTGGAGGCGCTTATTAAAGTAAGCACTAATTTTTCTAAGTGTGGATATCTAGTTTCGGCCTCACCTAAGGTCCGACAAACATAATAGACAGGGAATTGTGTACCTTGTTCATCTCGGACTATGACTCCACTTATCACTATTTGCGAGACTGCCAAGTACAAGTAAAGTTGCTCGTCCACTTTCGAGGTGTGAAGCAGCGGTGGGCTCGATAAATATTATTTAGCTCCTCCAAGGCCTGTTGGCATTCCAAAGTCCATGCAAAGCTACTCTTCCTCTTAAGCTGTGAGAAGAATCAGTGGCTTCTATATGACGATCTCGAAATGAATTGTCCTAGGGCGGTTATGCGCTCCGTTAGCCACTCTATGGCCTTTACATTATCTACGACGGTGATATCCTCGATAACTTTGATTTTATCTGGTTGGTTCTCGATCCCCCGATTGGACACCATGAAGCCAAGAAATTTGCCCGAGCCAACCCAGAACGCGCACTTTTCTGGGTTGAGCTTCATATTGTACTTCCTCAATATTTGAAAGTCTCCTGCAAATGCTTTAAATGGTTCTCTGCGCGCAAGGACTTAACTAACATGTTATCAATATAAACCTCCATTGAGTTCCCTATTTGTTCTTTGAACATTCGGTTTACTAGGTGTTGATAAGTTGCACCAGCATTTTTTAGTCTAACCGACATTACATTATAACAATAGGTGACATACTTAGTGATAAACGAGGTCTTTTCTAGATCCTCCAGGTTCATATGTATTTGGTTGTACCCAAAGTAGGCATCGAGAAAACTGAGAATATCATGGTTGGCCGTGGCATTGATCATACGATCGATATTAGGAAAAAGAAAGGAATCCTTATGGCATGCTTTGTTCAAGTCTTTATAATCTACGCACATTCTAAGTTTATTTCCCTTCTTAGGGACTACCACTACGTTTGCTAACCATTCGGGATATTTTAATTCCCGAATGGATCCTATTTTGAGAAGTTTAGTTACCTCGTCCTTGGTAAATGCATGCTTAACCTCGGGCTGGGGCCTTCTTTTTTGCTTCACCAGACGGAACTTCAGGTCGAGGCTTAATTGATGGGTAGTGATTTTCGGTGGGATCCCTATCATATTGAGATGGGACCAAGCAAAGCAATCCATGTTATCTAAAAGGAATTGAATAAGTTTTTTACTGAGCTCGGGAGTTAGACACGTGCCGAGGTATAACTTTCGTTCGAGCAGATACTCGATTAATATGACTTGTTCCAGTTGTTCAACCGTCGATTTGGTGACGTCGGAGTCATCGGTAAATATGAAGGATCGAGGGATCCAATAGTCATCATCCTCGTCAGTCCTCTACTTCTTCGATTGGGTCGAGGCTAGTGTCTGTGGTTGCTATTTAGACTCATGTTTTCCCTTCGAATATGATCCATTTGCTTGTGAGAGTGCTGATACCAGTATCACTTCATCGACTGCAAACATCTCCTTAGCGGCGGGTTGCTCCCCGTACACTGTTTTAACTTCCTCTAGTGTCAAGAACTTCAGAATTTGTTGAAGGGTCGAGGGTATTGCCCTCATGTAATGGATCCAAGGCCTTTCGAGCAGGGCTTGTACCTCATGTCACCCTCGATCACATGGAACTTTGTCTCTTGGATAGTCATGGCCACCTTCACTAACAAAGTAATTTACCTTTGGTGGTTTCTCTCTCCATGTTGAAGTCGTTAAGAACTTGGGATGCGGGAACAATTTTATCCTATAGATCGAGCAGTTTTATGACCCTCGATCGAATGATGTTGGTCGAGCTACATGGATCAATCAAAACACGTTTCACTTGATTTTATTCATAAGAACATATATTACGAGTGCGTCGTTGTGGGGTTGTGAGATCCCCTCTACATCTTCGTCATTGAAAGACAAAGTCCCTTCCACTACATAGTCCCGAGTTTTATTTTCCCTCGTGATCGACACCTTGGTGCGCTTGAATATGGGTCCCTATGAAATGTCAACCCCACCAACGATCATGTGAATTATGTGTTGTGGATCTTCTTGTTAATTCTTCCTATTTGCATCCCTGTCTCTGAAGTGGTTCTTAGCCCGGTCGCTCAAGAATTTTCGAAGATGCCCCTCGTTAAACAAACGAGTTTCCTCCTCCCTCAATTGTCTGCAATCTTCTATTCTATGGCCATGGATAATTGCACATTTTATTAGGATTTCTCTAGGCCGGATCAGTCTGAAGAGGTCGAGGCCACCTAGTGTCTTTGATGCGTCCGATGGCTGATACAATAGCAGACGCATCAACCTTGAAGTTGTACTCCGATATTCGAGGTACTTCTTTGGGTTCAACATTCCTATCGAAACCACTCCTACTCATGAGCCCCCGGGAGCTCTATCCTTGATCATTTCTTCTATCACTTCGAACGGGGTTGCATCCAGGCTTATTTTTCTCCGATTTCCATCGTATGGCTGATATCGATCTCTGTTCAACTGGGGTTCTCGGTCAATATCCCTTTGAACTCTGCAGATGGGCCTATTTGGATAAACAAACCCGAAATGAGCCCCCAACTAGTCATCCTCGACCCTGATTTTTGACTAGTACCGGTTATGTACATCGGCTGAGGCTACAACTGAATATTCGATTAAATTTTGCTTTGACTGTTGTGAGGCTACCGAACAACGTATATTTAAGCCTTGAGTTAAAGCCTGAATGGCCCAATCATCTACGACCGGGGGTAGATCCATATGTTCCATTTGGAAACGAGATACGAACTCTCTAAGCATCTCGTTATCTTTTCACTTCACTTTGAAGAGATCTGATTTCCTGGTTTCGGCCTTTATGGCTCAGGTGTGTGCCTTGACGAAGGAATATGCGAGCATGGAAAAATAATCAATGGAGTTAGGCAGAAAATTATGGTACCATATCATCACCTCCTTTGATAAAGTTTATCCAAAAAATTTCAGCAATACGGACTAAATATCATCGTCCTCTAAATCATTCCCTTTTATTGCGCATGTGTAAGAAGTGACATGCTCGTTGGGGTTGGTAGTTCCATTATACTTGGGATTTTCTTGCATGCAGAATTTATTTGGAATGGGCTTATGAGTCGCGCTCGGGAGGAAGGCTTTTGCACGAACTTCTTTGAATCCAAACCCTTCAAAATCGGTGGTGCCCCAGGAATTTGATCAACTCGGGAGTTATATGTTTCCACTTTTATATCATTTTCTTTGATCTTCTTCTCCCCTGATTCGATTCTCTTTGTCATCTCCTCGAGCATTTTTATAATAGTGGGGTCGTTCCCCGATTCATTCAAGTTTGATCTCCCCGGCACTGGTTCGACCCTGTGAACAACTTCTAGTGATGGTTGGGGTTCGACCCTACGCGGTGCATAGATCTTATTTTAGAGTTGCTCTATTGCATCTTGTTGAGCCTGCAACATTTCGAATATTATTCGAAGGCTGATTCCGCCGTCTTCGTCGCCCTGTGTGTTCTGACCGGCTGATCGAACGTCTTTGCGAACACTTTTTTCAGGGTCGACGCCCAAATTTGCATTCAGGGTAACATGGGAACTGTCGTCGATGGGGTTTGCAGCTGGTAGTCCCTCGAGGTCAACTTGAGGTACTTAGTTCCTTGAGGCGGCTATGTTGTCGTTTTCTCCATGAAAACCAAGGCCATTGTCGACGTGTGTTGGTACTGCTTGAGTGTTCGACATGCTGATCCTGGAATCAAAAAATCTTACAAGAACAAGTGTAAATCAGTCTGTGTTATGAAAATCAGCACAAGGCAATCACTATTATCCTTAACCCCACAGTGGGCGCCAAACTGTTTACCCTTAAAATTAGATAACAATTAAATTTATAAGTGATTATAAGGATACGTGATTTCACTTGGTACAATTTGAGAAATATGAAAAGTGATATTAGAAATTAATTGTAAAATAAAGCAAACCAATGTAATACGCAACTTTTGTTAGTTTTAGTTTTAATGATGAAACAAAATATAATTGCTTTTGGTATAGGGACTCAAGGAAATCAACCAAGATCGAAGTGCAGTAAGAGAAATAATCAAAGATGAAGGAAGGAATCAATCAAATATTGAAACAACTAAAGACCGGGCAAGGAATTCAATCCGAGATTGATTGAAGCGGAAAAGACGTATCGAAGATCTTGCAAGATGATCAATCAAGTCGCTATTACTGGAAGGACCCAAAATTAAGGAGAAAATTCGGCGCTATCAAGACCTATAGAAGGAAATCTATTAAATTCCAAACATCAAGGAAGAACAACAGCAAATAAACTTATTCTTGGATAGAATCAATTTCTTTCCAAGGATAAAATCTCTTAGGTTGGCAAATCTCTTCAGCAACAGCCTCCTACAAAGTATTTATACACATCCTTAAGCCTTAGAGAAATATACTTTGATCAAACCAAATACCCTCTCTTTGTTCTACTGTAAACAAATATTGTAGCTCTACTAGATCTGTTGTGTAACAAGTTAGAGAAGAAATAGAGAAAAATACTGTTGAGACATTGTATCAAGAAAAGACGAGTGACATAGAAACTGAGCTATTGGTGTAAACCACACCATTCACTGTACTCAAGAAACTCATTCACTGAATGAGTACTCCTTTGCAACCCAAGGGGACTGGACTAAGATTTACATTGAATCTGAACCAGTATAAAAATTTTGGTGTCTTTAATTCCTGCACTTTATTTCTGTATCTTAAATTATGCGCTTCTTATTATCTCATTATTACATCTAGTTGATTAATTGGAAAACTACTAAACTTATAGCTATTAGTTTTAAAAATAAACAATTCACCCCCCCCCCCCTCTTGTACCTTCAATTGGTATCATAGCAAGGCTCATGTTTTTCTTTTGCTTAACAGCTTGTGAGTAAAGATCATGGCAAATCAAGTTATTTTCGGAGCACTCTTTCAATAAGGAACATCGAAAGTGAGGCCACCACACTTCAATGGACAACATTTCTCTCACTAGAAAGTGCGTATGGAAATATATGCAAAATCCTATGATGTTAAGGTTTGGAGAGTTATAAAAAATGGGAATTATCCAATGCCGGCTACTGCTCAACCACCTGTTGATCCTGAAGATATAGATGAATATACTGATGAACAAATGGCGGTTGTGCAAGTTAATGCTAAAGCAAGGAATCTTCTTTATAATGCTATAAGTGGTGAGGAATATGAGAAAATCTCTAGTTGTGATACAGCCAAAGAGATGTGGGATAAACTTGAAGGAACCAGTAAAGTGAAAGAAACCCATATCAACATGTTGGTCCATGACTACGAACTCTTCCATAAGAAAGAAGGATAATCTGCTAAAGAAATGTTTGCCAGATTTAGCAAAATCATTAGTGATCTAAAAGCCTTTGGCAAACCCTACTCAAGTTGTGATGAAGTTAGGAAAATTCCCAGAAGTCGACCACTATTTGGAAGACAAAGTAGTTACACTTGAATCACAGGATTTGAAAAAACTATCATATGATGAACTTCGAGGAGAACTTATAGCATTCGAGAAAGCTCATCTCAAGAAAAAAAATCAAGAAGAGAAAAAGGAAATAGTTGCTTTCAAGGTTACAACTGAAAGAACAGACAATGACATTGATGACGACCTTGAAGCTCTTCAAGAAGAAATTGCCATGGTATCAAGGAACATGGATTGTTTAATGAGGAGATACAAAAACACAAAAAGAGGCAGGATACCACCCAGGAGAACTAGGCAATATAGTGAACAAGACAAAAATGATGGCAAATGCTATGAGTGTGGAAGATTTGGGCATGTTCAAGCTGAATGTCCTGAGCTTAAAAGAATGGTCTCCAGAGGTTTTAACAAGAACAAATCATTTGGAAGCTGGAGTGATGAAGATAGTTCAGAACAAGAAGAGATAGAAAATCTATGCTTCATGACAATTCTGGAAAATGACATGAACAAACTCTCAGAGTGCTGGACAGATGAGGACACCTTAGATGACGAATGCAAAGATGACAATGAGAATTGTTTCATGGTGCGAGGTGAAACAAGAGAGGTAAGATCTTATAACTGTGAAAGATGTAATGAATTGCAGGATATTCTTGACCTTACTTTGGAAGAGTCTCAAAAGATGATGCATGAATTAAAGAGACTCAACAAAGAAATAAAAGACCAGAAACTCAAGCTTGAAGTATGCAAAATTGAAAAAGAAGTACTTCAAGGTGATTTGAGGAATTGCAAATGCAACTTAATGGCATGCGCAAATCCACCAGTCATAATTCTATAAAGTCGAACCAGGCGACTTACAAGTCAACTAGAGAAGGACCAGCCAGAACAGAGTCCACCAGTACTAACACAAATGGAAGATCCAAAAATGGATCAAGTAATACGTGTCACTACTGTAACAAAAGTGGACATAAATAATTCCTTTTGTCGATTTCGTCAGTCAAATGTCTCGGGATGGATTTAGAAACCCAAAAACAATTTTGAATCTAGTAATACTAACCAACAAGGACCACCTAAAAGTAAGTGATAATTATGTTTTGCAGGAACACCACATAAGGAGTCGCAAAGGAAAATGGTACTTGGAAGGTGCGTGTTCCAGTCACATGATAGGTGACAAAAACCTATTTAAAGAAGTTACAAAAATAGATGGAGGAACAGTCAAATTTGGTGATGACTCAAATGGAAAGATAGTCGGCACCGGAACAATTTCTTTCAATAATAATTGTGATATCACTGAAGTCTATCTTGTTGACAGACTTAACTACAACATTCTGAGTATAAGTCAGCTATGTGACTCAGGGTATGAAGTAAAGTTCAAGAAGACAGGTTGTTCTAGAGACAGGTGAAATAATCCTCCCAATTAAAATGTATGGAAATGTCTATATTCTTGATGGTTTTAAAAATATAGATGGTCATATTTGTTTAACATCCATATCTGATGATCCATAGTTATGGCATAAGAAACTTGGTCATGCGAGCATGCATTTGTTAGAGAAACTTTCCAAGAATGATATAGTTATTGGTTTACCTAAACTCAATTTCTATAGAAATCATGTATGTGATGCATGTCAGATTGGTAAACAAACTAGAAACTCTTTCAAAAACAAAGATATTGTGTCTACTTCAAAGCCCTTGCAATTGCTTCATATGGACTTATTTGGACCTACTAGAACTGCTAGCATAGGAGGAAAATGATATGCGTTTGTTATTGTTGATGATTACTCACGTTTTACTTGGGTGATTTTTCTATCTCAGAAGGATGAAACTTCGAAAAATTTCGAGATCTTCTGTAAAAAGGTCGAAAGAGAAAAGGGGTATCTTATTACAACAATTCAAAGTGATCATGGAGGAGAATTTGAAAGAAGAGCATTTGTAGACTTCTACAATGATCAAGGATACACCCACAATCTCTATTCTTCAAGGTCACCCCAACAGAATGGAGTTGTTGAACGAAAAAATAGGACCTTACAAGATATGGCAAGAACTATGATACTAGAATATTAACTGCCAAATAACTTCTGGGTAGAAAGAGTAAGTACATCTTGTCACATTCTCAACCGATGTCTCATAAGACTCATCGTGAGGAAGAATCCTTATGAATTGTGGAAAGGTAAACGACCCAATATAAGTTACTTTCATCCATTTGGAAGCAAGTGTTTCATTCACAATAATGGTAAGGACAATCTTAGAAAATTCGATCCAAGAAGTGACGAAGGTATTTTTCTGGGCTATTCATTAAATAGTAGATCTTTTAGAGTTTATAATAAACGCACATTGTGTGTAGAAGAATCAGTACATGTTATCTTTGATGAAAATAACACTTCGGCCGAGAAAGGAATCATTGCAGGTGATGAAGATCAAATTCAAGAAATTCGGGAGACAAGCAAATCTCAAGAGTCGACTAATAAACCTGATGGTGTAATAGAGTCAACTAATGAGATCAGCAACAGTCAATCAAAATCTCTGAAGGAGTCAACTAGTCATATAGTTCGTCCAAATGAATGGAGAAGTGAACCAGAATATCCTCAAAAGTTCATCATAGGAGATCCAAGCGAAGGACTGAAAACCACGGGAGCTCTCAAGAAGAAAGCAAACATAGCACTGATTTTCCAGATTGAACCAAAGAAAATAGAGGAAGCTCGGAATACTCAAGCTGGTTACAAGCAATGCAAGAAGATCTAGATCAATTAGACAAAAGTCAAGTGTGGAAATTGATGCATAAGCCTGAAAATGCTCCCGTAATTGGAACAAAATGGGTTTTCAAAAATAAGAAGGATGAGGATGGAAAGGTTGTGAGAAACAAAGCCAGATTAGCTGCTTAAGGATACTCACAACAAGAAGGAGTCGACTACGATGACACCTTTGCTCCAGTAGCTCGACTGGAATATATACGAATTCTTCTTGCATATGCATCCTTTAAAAGATTTAGGCTATTCTAGATGAATTTTAAAAGTGCCTTTTTGAATGGTTTCATTGAAGAGGAGGTATGTAAAACAAACCCTGGATTTGAAGATTCAAAGTTTCCCTACCATGTGTATAAACTGACCAAAGCACTATATGGACTCAAACAAGATCCACGAGCATTGTACGAAAGACTTAGCTCATTTCTTATTGATCACGAATTTATAAGAGTTAAAGTAGACACTACCCTTTTTATTAAAAGATCATCGTAAGGTAATCTCATTATTCAAGTTTACGTAGATGATAATATTTTTAGTAGTGTTAATCCTCTTCTGTGCAAGGAATTTTCGAATCTTATGCAATGTGATTTTGAAATGAGTATGATGGGAGAGCTAACGTTCTTTCTTGGACTTCAAATTCAAAAATATGAAGAAGGAACGTTCATAAGTCAAACAAAATATACAAAGGAGTTGATTCAGAAGTTCGGTATTAGTAAGCTAAAGCTATTGTGACACCAATTAGTCCTTCAACAAGTCTTGACAAAGATGAACAAGGAAATCCTGTTGATGAAACTAAGTATCATGGAATGATTGGCTCACTTCTTTATCTAACTGCTAGTTGACCAGATATTATGTTTAGTGTTTGTAAATGTGCCATGTTTTAGTCAGCTCATAAAAATCACATCTGATGTAGTAAAGATAATTATTTGATATCTAATTAGAGTTGTCTCTCATAGATTATGATATCCACGCTTTAACAATTTTAAACTATAAGGTTTTTCAGATGTTGATCTCGTACGTGATAAGGAGGACAGAAAAAGCATCAGTGACACATGTCAATTACTTGGAAAGGCACTGATATCTTGGAATAGTAGAAAGCAAGGATCGGTCGCATTATCCACAACTGAGGCTGAGTGTATCGCCATTGGACAATGTTGAGCAGAATTACTATGGATGTCTCATCAATTGGGTGACTGTGAATTATTCTTTAAACCCATTCCAATTTATTGTGATAACTGTAGTGTTATATGTCTCTCAAAAAATCATGTGCATCCTTCTAGGGCAATGCATATAGACATCAAGCATCATTTCATTAGAGATCACGTTCTTAAGGGAAATATAGAACTATCTTTTGTTGGAACTACTAGCGGATATTTTTACTAAGCCTTTACTAGATGACATATTTTGCTTTTTAAGAGAATTACTTGGTATTAATTGCATTAATCATTAATATTAGGACGTATGTGATACTCTTAGTTTTTATATGCCTAATGTTTAAACTTTGCTTCTTACTAATCATTAATTGCGCCTCTGAATTCCCTCTATTTTCCTTTATTGTCACATTAGTTGCAGAGTTCAAAGAAGGAAAACCAGTCATCAAGTATGTTCAACTGATACCCTTTCCTTTTCTGTACCCAACCGTCAGAGACCCTTCTTTTAATACTTGAAACCCCTTTTCAATCTCCATCGTCCCCATCGCCTAGAAACCCTCTCTGAAACCTTTCTCCAACCGAAGCTCATAAATGTCTAAGCACTCTAAAAATCCCTCAGCCTCCACCAGGAAGAGTACTCGCTCCATAGCAAAACCCTATTCTCAACCTCCAGAACAACTAGACATAGGGTCCGACCATTCAAAAGGTTTTGCCTCCTCTATGGCGGATCTCTCAGATCATTCCCTGGGAAAAAGATCTATGGAAGAACCTCCTAAATCCTTTATTCCAAATAAATTGAAAATAGATCTCTCTAGTTCTTTAGAGTCTGACCTAAATTTCTGGGATTCTCCAAACAGGGATTTTTTTCATTGCTTCGAAAGACAAGCCAATCGCTCATGACAACATAGTCGACCTTGATGACTTGGAAGACTTAAACTGTAAAAAGATATGTTTTTATAAAGGTTGGTCAATATTCTTTTCTGTTCCCCCTCCTAAAGTCTATGAAACCTTAGTGAAAATGTTTTATGCAGATCTTCGCTCTAGTAAGTCTGACAAGTTGGAATTCTCAGTGTTAGGAAAGTGCATTGTTCTTGATTGTGCCATGTTAGATTCAATTTTTCCATTGTAAATGTTCTGGTTTTCCCATGCTTTTCAAACTTCCTGCCCTGATGATTTTAAAATCACCTTTGATCAAGCAAAATATTGTATAGCTGAGTGTCGATCTGAGTCTCTACCAAACCAGTTAGGTCCAAGTGATGTTATCTTTGAAACTCATGTTCTAACCCACATTGTTGCAACTACTCTTCTTCCTCGTACTGACTCTTTCTCCACCTTCTCTAAAAGAGATACCTTTCTTGTCTATTTCCTTGTGACAAAACTCAAGATCAAGTTGTCCATAAATTTTATGATTGAAAGTGCTGATGATCCCACCTATCTACCCTATGGCATGGCCATCACTCACATTCTGGAAGCTCATAATATTTCCATCTTTGAATATCTCTTCATCTCTGTTTCAAAATCTCACAATTCCAGAGTGTTTGCGAGTATGGGATATATGAGTGTGAAGGGCTTATGGGTTAAGAAACAAGAAGGTGAGGTCAAGCATGTTCAACATGATCCAAAATCCAAACCCTCTAATTCCCATCACAGTCCTAGTAATCCTGACCTTGCTGAGAAACTGGTTGCCATTGACAATCAGTTGTTTGCCATCAAAGATCTTCTTGCTGCTACTTAGTCCACTGTTGGGGACATTGAAGCAATCTCCAAAGAGACAGGGTCTTATGTTTCAAAAATAAGAGTTGCAGTTCTCAGAGTTAGGGAAAACGCAATCAAGGCATTCAAGGAGGTACACAACAGGCTTGATGGAGTGACTGTCTCAACCAATGCTAGCTTTGATCAGCTGAAGGAAGCGATTTGCAACACTCTTACTTATTTCTTACGCCGTTAATGTGGAAGTTTAAGACAATATTTTTTTTTGTTGTGCTATTTTGGACTGGATAACCAGTCGTTGGATGATTTTTTTTCTTTCTTTCTTTTGCTTTTCCATAACTCTGCAAGCATATTATGCTGCCTATGCTACAATCTTGCTTTAGTATATAGTATGTTGTTGTTTAGTCCCCTATTTGTTGATGTAAAAAAGGGGGAGAAGTATATATGTATATTTGTGCAGGTACATCCATTCCATTGCAGGGGAAGTCGACTATAGATACTACATAAGAAGTTGACTAAAAGAAGTAGTCCCAACGGCACCTCTTGAGGGGGAGTCATAGATCCTACAGAAGTAGTTGACTAAAGGAAGTAGTCCCAACGACACCTATTGAGGGGTAGTCAACCGCACTCATTGAGGGGGAGTAAAATACAGGGAAGTTAACTGATGTTTATATATTATTTTGTCATCATCAAAAAGGAGTACATTGTTAGGTTTTAGTTTTAATGATGAAAAATAATATAATTTCTTTTGGTATAGGGACTCAAGAAAATCAACCAAGATCGAAGTGCACAAAGAGAACTAATCAAAGCTGAGGGAAGGAATCAATCCAAGATTGAAACATCTAAAGATCTGGCAAGGAAATCAATCTGAGATTGATTGAAGCGGAAAAGAAGTATCGAAGATCTTACAAGATGATCAATCAAATCGCTATTACTGGAAGGACACATAATTAAGGAGCAAATCCAGCGCTATTAAAATCCACTCATCAAAGAAGAGCAACGGCAAATAACTTTATTATTGGAAAGAATCAATTTCTTTCCAAGGATCAAATCTCTTGGGTTGGCAAATCTCTCCAACAACGGCCTCCTACAAAGTATTTATACACATCCTTGATCCTTAGAGAAATATACTTTGATCAAACCAAATACCCTCTCTTTGTTGTACTGCAAACAAATATTGTAGCTCTACTAGATCTGTTGTGCAACAAGTTAGAGAAGAAAGAGAGAAATACTGGTAAGGTATTGTATCAAGAAAAGACCAGTGACATAGAAAGTGAGCTATTGGTGTAAACCACATCATTCACTTTGTACTCAAGAAAATCGTTCATTGAAAGAGAACTCCCTTGCAACCCAAGAGGAGTGGACTAGGGTTCACATTGAATCCGAACCGGTATAAAAAATTTGGTGTCTTTAATTCTTGCATTTTATGCATCTTAAATTCTGCACTTCTTATTATCTCGTTATTACATCTAGTCGATTAATTGGAAAACTAATCAACTTATAGCTATTAATTTTAAAAATAAACATTTCACC
>ML274725.1:0-13195 GCA_005239495.1 Nicotiana undulata | reverse complement strand
CCCCCCCCCCCCCCCGTACTTTCAGCATTATCCCTCGAGCTAGATCGCCCTCGAACCAACTAAATTTGTTATTGCGAAGTATGAACTGAACGGCAGAATAAGAATGCTTAAGAGAGAAAAATGTTGTATTTTGCTTTGTTATGCGTGAATATGATGATTACAAAAATAATTGGAACCCCCTTTATATAGTAGGGGAATTCTACTTATGGCACAATTCTAAATATAGAAGAAAATCTCATGATTGGCTAAATAACCGGTCTTGATTTGATACGTGTCGAGATTTCCGTCACGATCCTTGCCCGATCACGGATATCTCGGCTTTCCGTTATTCGACTCAGCAAGTTTTCTTCCGTCTCGCTCGATGTCTGTCCCGTTCGGTCTCGTCCTCGGCTTGTCTCGATCTCAATTAGTCCTCGAATTACGAGCTTGGTAATGTATCTTCGTGTTACGATCTGATATAACATAGGAACGAACCTTGGCCAGCTCTCCTAGTCTCGATTAACCATTTAGAATCCGACGAGCCCGGTTTTAACTGTATAAAGAATATATAAACACAAACACATATAAAAAATATATAAATACAGAAATCAATATGTAGATTCAAATTGCAGCAGCAACACTAATACGAGCAGCGTATACAACTGGTGGCAGAAAGGAGAGGCGAGGGAATAAGTTCCAGTTCTAAAATAATTAGATATTGGTATATGTAAGTATAGCCTCTAGATATATATTTGTTTGCTTTGGAGATAACGAAAATAATACAGATGGTTCGCCGAGTTGGGTATATGGAAAGTTTTTGCTTCCTTCTAGTTTCTGTTTAACTTTTTCCATTAGTTAGACCATATCTGCTCACTTTTTGTAGACGATATGTGCTCCAGCTCATGTGCATACAGCATATTTAAGGAGTAAAAATAAACTTTTATCATACATAAGGAATAATTTTTCCAAAAACCTCTAGCAAAAGTAACAGTAAATTAGCAAGCGGGCTAAACTATTACGAGTACTAGTGAATGAAGTCCCCACAAAGATAATTCCTAATTTAACAGCTGATAATGCAAAAAACGGAGGGGGGAAAATTGGACTATTTCTCATTTTCCGCATGTCATCCTTGCACAAGGGAAACTTGTGTAATCTAAGTTGCCCTACTGTTTGTAATGACTCTTATTATTATTATTATTATTAGGTACAGGATTATAATGGCTCTTAGTAAGTATTAATATTAGTCTCTTTTTAACCTTTAAAAAGTAGCAATGATATTTTGATACCAATATTCCAGAAATAGAAGGGACGACAGTGAACGTAACATAACACTAGACTCATTTCTTTAATTAATTACAATATACTGGTGAGAGTCTGTATTACCCTCGCCTTATACAGGGTAATTTCTTTTGCGTGTGTGGATTTGCTTATTATGTGCGCGCAGAAATAGCGATAACATGATATCCTAATAAATTTTGATTTAGTGGAGTTACAATATAATTAGGCCTAACTGCCAGGAAATCCAATCTTTACATAGAAAAAGCGTGGGAAAAAATTTGGATTAGCCAGATTTATAATTGCAAATTGAAAATTAGCCATATTTTTAACATTAATTAAAATTTAATCACTTTTCCATACGGAGGTAATATTTGGACGAGAATACCTAACTTAAAGAGTGTAAAGACTACAGCGACATTGTGTTTATCTTTTTCGCTTTCTTCAAACTTCAGTGAAAGTTGAAACTAGAATTATTGGATCGTATCTTGTTTGAATTCTAGCCCTTTTTTCTTGGAGTTCGAAATTTAACTTTTAAAAAGTTCAAACTTCAGTACAATATGCTGAAATTCATATACATGTTGTCTTGTTTGAGTTCCCGCGTGATTTTATTTTTGGAGTCCCAACGCAATATGCTGGAATTTAACTTCTAAAAGTTTAAACTCGAGCATATTCACATACAGAGTGTCTTTCAATTCCAGCACAATATGATGGAGTTTTATACAGTTTCGTAATCCAACAAATTATGCTGGATTTGTTTTTCGTATTTCACCTAAGGATATTTAGCCTAGATTTTATCTCCGCATAAATGGTGACAAATTTTTAATTACTTCACAAATATTTGCTAATTTTCAATTATCATGTTATTGACGAAAAGCATATAAGCCAATTATGGTCCGACATTATCAACATTTCCAGCTTATTGAAACAAATAAATTGGATTCATCTGATTATAATAAATATATACTGTACAGATAAATGGTACAACCAACCAATACAATGTGAGCCTATAAAAAGCTTCCGTAGCAATTGATATTCTGATGAATCGGATCACCCATGGTAGTAATCGAAGTTCTATGTAAAACTAATAGAGCGAGAATTAGTAGCAGCATTGTATTATTGATGCCAAATGACAAACATGGTCGGTCTCTTCATCACCTTAAATGTTGTGCTGAGAATAAAAGAGAATCAAACCCCTCCAACAATTTAAATGCATGAGTTGTGCCTCTATGGATTGGAAGATGACATAATAAAAGCGCCTTATATATTATGGGGCCTTTTTCCTTTTGGATATCAAATCAAACCCCTCTTACACCAAAAACGTTACGTTAGCCAAGAGTAAATTAAAGGTGCTTTAATTTGAAAAGAATACACAATAAAAAGAGACCTCCACTAATGCACCTACTCTTGCTCTTGCTCATTCTATATAAATAAAATATGTAAAACTGCTCTTCATTTCATTCTAAAGTAGAACTAGCAAGTTGTTAGCGAGTACGAGAGCAAGACCAGGCATTTAATTTGATGGCTAATTTTTCTGCTCACTGGGCTTTTACATTTGGGGTCCTCGGTAAATTCCTTTTCGATTTGTTAGTTTAATTAGAATCGAACTGTACACATCTAGTTATCATTATGGAACACATTAAATATATAAAACAATGTAGTAATAATTAGTTCCATTTTCTTTCCCCATTTTAGTACATATTATTAAAACTTTTCCTTATGTAATTATAGTATGATTTGAGAAATAAATATTATAAGTAAAACCATATAAATGTTATAACCGATGCAGCATTGCTAATTGAATTATCTAAATACTTTAATAATCATTTCATCTTACTTGCATATTCCTTTAAATCATTTATTATGTAAACTAATACGTATAAATTATTTGTATTGATGAATCTTTTATTGGCTTTCTTTTTGTAGGAAACATTGTCTCCTTTTTCGTGTTCCTTTCTCCGTTGTATGTCTTCAATTCCTTATATCCCTCTTTCAAAGTGTATTTTGTACATGTCACAACATGCGCAATCAATTAATTTGCATAGTTATATATGCTCCTATCCTATGTGCAGGCCAACTTTTTATAAAATATATAAGAAGAAATCAACAGAAGGCTATGATCAATCAATTCGTCCGTATATGGTTGTTCTATTCAGTGCAATGCTTTGGATTTACTATGCATTTCTCAAGTCCAACACCACCCTTGTCATTACTATAAACTCTTTCGGCTGCTTCATTGAAACTATTTACATCGGCTTCTACCTTTTCTATGCACCCAAGAAAGCACGGGTAAACTTTTTTACTACTAATTCATTCTCAGTATTTGTATAGAAAGAAATAAGAATTCGGACCTCTTCAATTATTGCAGGTCCAAACTGTAAAGCTACTTCTTTTATCAGTATTTGGTGGGTTTGGAGCTATTGTCCTTGTCACTCAGTTTCTATTCAAAGGAGTTGTTCGTGTGCAATTTGTTGGATGGATTTGCCTTGTGTTTTCCTTTTGTGTGTTTGTATCACCATTATGTATAGTGGTAAGTTTATACATACTCTATATAATTGCTTCTTTGTTTTATGAATGGAAATTATAATGTTCATTTAATGCAGAGACAAGTTATTAAAACAAAGAGTGCGGAATACATGCCATTTCTCCTCTCTGTTTTTTACACTCTAAGTGCTGTTATGTGGTTCTTCTATGGTCTTCTACTAAAAGACTTCAATATTGCTGTAAGTTGTAATTTCATTTCCACCTCTTGACTTTCGTGCATCTATATTTCTTCAACTCTAACACTAATATCATTTTCTTTTCACTGAATATATAGATTCCAAACGTATTGGGATTCATCCTTGGTATCCTCCAAATGGTGCTCTATGTCAGTTACAACAAGAAAGAGGAAGTCATTGTTACGGAGCACAAGTTTCCTGAGCTACAAAATCATGTCATAATCTTACACAACGACAAGAATCTTCCAGAACTAACTGAAGAACAGATTATTGATATTGTGAAACTTGGTTCACTGATTTCTTGTACAGAAAATTTTTATGTCTCTTCATATCTGCATGAAAATGTTGCTGAAGCAGCTAAAGATCATAAGAAGCTGCACGCAGTGGAAATTAATCTGAGACTTCGCTAGTAAATAGTTCGCTAATTTGCGTCACGTTGTTGGGGGAAAAAATAATATTCCTGTCCAGGAATAATATCCACGGCAAATAATAATAACACAAGAGAGTAACAACGACACCAAATCTTTTAACGGGGTAAAATACAATACCCGAGCGGAGTAATATTACCACTATAATATTACAACTTAGTAGTGCCAAGAGACTACTACAACTTCGAAAGAAATAACATTCTTTATTTTAACGACCTCACTACAATATTACTCCCACTCAATTTTTTATCTCACAGACTACAATCTGCGGATTACTCTCTCTACGCTCTATTGCGCTCTCTAATTTTGGTGTGATTGAAATGAAGAAACGAGGCTGCTATTTATAAGAAAAGTTTCTAGATTTGGCTTTCTAAAATCTGATTTGCATCTTTCCAAATCAGATTTGTCTTTTGCAAAATTTGATTTGCAATTTGCACAAGCCAACGGTTGTTTTCTTTTTCTTTTATTTCTTTTTTATTTAATTGGGTCCCACAAATCTTTCCCTTAATTTTGATTTTTCCTTTTCATTCCAAGACATGATCTGAAACTCTGAAAATCTTAGAACTTGAGAGGCTTTGTGAAGATATCTGCAACTTGATCATGAGACTTCACATACTGGACTCGACTTCCTTCTTGGCAATGCATTCTCTGATGAAATGGTACCTTGTGTCTATATGCTTGCTTCGATCATGATACACTAGATTCTTCGCGAGTGCCTGCGCGGATTTGTTGTCAATACAAATCTCTGTAGCTTCAATTTGTGGTACATTGAGCTCCTTTAATAATCTTCTCAACAAAATAGCATGACACGTACAAGATGTTGCTGCTACATATTCAGCTTCACAAGTCGAGAGAGTAACAATTGATTGTTTCTTTGAACTCCAAGAAATAACAGAATCACCCAAAAAAAATACAAAGCCAGTTGTACTTTTTCTATCATCATATCTCCCGCAAAATCACTATCACAATATCTCATAAGGTTGAAATCATTAGAAGAAAAATAAATTAACCCAAAGTCAATTGTACCTGTTAGGTAACGAAGAATTCTTCTAGTGACTTTCAAATGAGTGGAGGTAGGAGCTTCCATGAAGCGGCTTACTACTCCAACTGCAAAGAGTATATCTGGCCTGGTACAAGTCAAGTACCTCAAACTTCTCACAAGACTTTTGAAAATGTGGGATCCACTTTTTCTCCTTCATCAAACTTGGACAATTTTTTCCCAGTTTCCATCGGTGTGTTCACGGGGTTGCAATCAAGCATGTTGAACTTGTTCAATATCTCTTTTGTATAGCTTTCTTGAGAGATGAAAATTCCATTCTCCATCTGCTTCACTTCTAGACCCAAATAGTATGACATGAGCCCTACGTCTGTCATCTCGAACTCACGAGACATATCTTTCTTAAAAGCTTCAAACAAACTTGGGTTATTACCCGTGAAAATAAGATCATCAACATAACGACAAACAAGTAAGATATCTCTATTAATATGAACTTTAAGGTAAAGAGCATATTCATGGAGACAACGAGTAAAGCCATTGTCTTGAAAATACTTGTCGATGAAACTATTCTATGCTCGTGGGGCTTGCTTTAATCCATATAAAACTTTCTTCAACCGCAACACTTTATCTTCATGATTGTTTACCACAAAGCCCAATGGTTTTTCAACATAGACTTATTCTTCGAGATAGCCATTCAAGAAGACTGACTTGACATCTAGTTGATGGATCTTCCACTTCATTTGCACCACCAAAGAGATCAGCAAACGAATTGTTTCCATGCGGGCAACAGGTGGATAGACTTCTTCATAGTCAATGCATTGCCTTTGCTTATAGCCTTTAGCCACAAGTCGTGCCTTGTGTTTCTCCACAGCTCCATCAGCATTCTTCTTTATTCTGTATACCCATTTCACTCCAATTGCTCGATGGCCCTTGGGAAGAGTTGTTAACTCCCAAGTGTTGTTCTTCTCTATTGAATCGATCTCCTCTTTCATGGATCGTCTCCATCTTTTGTCTGTAACAGCTTCATCACAGTTCATTGGTTCACTGTCAGCAAAGAGACATAAAAAATCAAAATTAGTAACTTCTTTTGTGTCCTCATAGAGATCTTGAATACTCCTTGTCCTATGCGGTTGTTCATTTGAACTTTCTTCATAAGAGGGAGATGCAACATTTGTTGGAGAAGGAGGTGGAGTTGTGTCCTGCACGTGTTCCACGGTCTCTGGTTCTTCTTCATCACCAAAGTAAGGAAGAAAGCCATATGAAGTTTCTTCCTGAGCTTCCCAGTTCTATGCCAATTCTTCATCAAATTCAACATCACGACTCACCACCACCTTGCCGCTACATGGGTTGTATAGCTTGTATCCTTTTGAACTCGGATCATAGCCAACAAATACATGCTTGACACTTCGATCGTCAAGCTTCGTTCTCCCTTGATGTGGAACATGAGCATAGGCTATGCTCCCAAAGATTCTCAAATGCTTGACACTTGGCTTTTTTCCACTCCATGCTTCTTTAGGGGTTTGATCTCTAACATTTCTTGTTGGAGACCTGTTATTCAAATAAGCTGCACAAGAAACAGCTTCAGCCCAAAATTCCTTGGGCATACCTTTAGCTTTCAACATACATCTAGCCATATTAAGAATCGTTCAATTCTTTCTCTCTGCAACTCCATTTTGTTGGGGTGAATAAGGTACCGTTAGAGGGCGACGAATTCCATGAGATTGAAAAAAGTCATTAAATTCTTTTGAAGTGAATTCGCCTCCTCTATCGGACTTTAAAGCTTTAATTTCATAGCCACTTTCTTTCTCCACAAGTACTTTAAACTTTAAAAGCAGCAAAAGCTTCAGATTTTTGGTTCAAGAAATAAACCCAAGTCTTTCTACTAAAGTCATCAGTGAAGAGTAGAAATTATTTACTTTTACCAAAGGAATGTGGATTGATTGGCCCACACACATCAGTGTGAACTAGCTGGAGCGGCTTGGTTGATCTTGACATGGCCTCCTTTCGAAAACTCTTCCTTGCATGTTTTTCAAGAAGACAAGCTTCACACAATTGATTGGGATGGTTGATTGATGGTAACCCATGCACCAAATTCTTTTCTCCCATTGATTTAAGCGCTTCAAAATTCAAGTGCCCAAATCACATGTGCCAACACCATGATTCATCTTGCACATTAGTCTTCAAACACTTAGCATCAATTGTCTTAAGATTCAGAGAGAATAATCTATTCTTAGCCATATGCACTTTAGCAATTAGGATTCCACTTGAATCTCTAAGCCAAAGATGCATATTTTTCATGTGGATTTCATATTCCTTTTCAAGAAGTTGGCCCAAACTTAAAATATTACTTTTTATTTTTGGGACATAATAAACATCTTGAATTAGCTTGTGACTACCATCTTTAAAGGAGATCAAAATCGTACCTATCCCTTCGATTTGAATCTTTGAGGTATCTCCAAAAGACATTACCTCTCACCGTTTTATTGATCTCCACAAACTTCTCTTTGCATCCACACATATGATTGCTTGCTCCATTATCCAAATACCACGAGCCGCAATCATCCCTGTCTTCTTCCTTGAGTGCCATCAACAATGTTGATTCAACTTCTTCTTTCTTGTCGTCGACAAGGTTAGCTTTTTCTTCAACATTGCTACGACATTCCCAAGAGTAATGGCCAAATTTATAACAATTATAACACTCAATTTTTGATTTGTCATACCTTTGTCCATTATTTTCTTGGTAGTAGCCACGTCCTCTTCCTCCTCGGTATCCACGACCACGACCTCTGTATGTCTGGTGGATTTTAACTTCATTGTTGAAGTTGTTACCGTTACTTCTTCCTGTTCCATGGCCACCACGGCCTCTTCCTCGTCCGTTCCCTCGATAGCTTTTTTCACCTCCATAATCCTTAAAAGATGCATGTATCTCAAGAAATTGCTCCAATGGCACTTCTTGTCTCCTCTTGATCTTTTCTTCATGGGCTTGTAAAGAACCCTTCAATTGCTCCACCATCATAGAGTCTAAATCTTTAGACTCCTCAATAACACACACCACAAAATCAAATTTTGGTGTTAAAGTGCGAAGGATCTTTTCTACCATATGGACATCTTCTATGTCCTCCCCGTATCTTCTTAATTGATTCACAACAGCCTTCACTTTTGAACAATAATCTGAAATGCATTCGGATTCTTTCATTTTTTAAACTTCAAAATCAGCCCTTAGAGGTTGAAGTTTTACCTTCCTCATCTTGTCAACTCCTTGAAGAGAATTTTGTAAAATATTCCAAGCTTCCTTTGAGGTGGTAGCATCTGCCACCTTTTCAAACATGGCATCATCCAAACATTGGTGGATGAGCGTGAGGGCTTGTTGATCCTTCTTCCTTGTCTTTGCCAAGACATCTTTTTCATTTTGAGGTAGAGTTTCCTCATTATCGGATTTTGCATACCCTCTGTCTACGATTTTCCACACATCTTGGGAGCTAAGAATGACTTTCATACATAGACACCATTTTTCATAATTATCTTTTGTGAGACGGGGGTACTGAAAAGACAATGGACCATTATTCGCCATGGCTCTGATACCTCGTTGTTGGGGGGGAAATAATATTCCCGTCCAGGAATAATATCCACGGCAAATAATAATAACACAAGAGAGTAACAACGACACCAAATCTTTAACGGGGTAAAATACAATACCCGAGCGGAGCAATATTACCATTATAATATTACAACTTAGTAGTTCCACGAGACTACTACAACTTCGAAAGAAATAACACTCTTTATTTTAACGACCTCACTACAATATTACTCCCACTCAATTTTTTATCTCACAGACTACAATCTGCGGATTATTCTCTCTACGCTCTATTGCGCTCTCTAATTTTGGTGTGATTGAAATGAAGAAACGAGGCTGCTATTTATAAGAAAAGTTTCCAGATTTGACTTTCTAAAATCTGATTTGCATCTTTCCAAATAAGATTTTTCTTTTGCAAAATTTGATTTGCAATTTGCACAAGCCAACGGTTGTTTTCTTTTTCTTTTATTTCTTTTTTATTTAATTGGGTCCAACAACATTCAGGTATATCACAAAATGCACATAAATTTTACTTTATATACACTTACAGTTTAAAGTCAGATACAATGAAGACTATTTGTGGATCTGTTTCTGATCGGTACGTGTAATCAATACCAACTTGACAACGGATTAACTGATGAATTGTATTATGATAACTCTTAAGTATCAAATGTGGGGTTAAATGGTTTCGTGGTTTCATTATAAAGTTATTTTTAGTTTTATGCCCCAGTCTCTTTTTGTTGCACGTAAGATTTACTTTTACACATTAGAGATGTGTCTTTTATAAGCCATCTAAAAAGACATTTTCTTAATTTCAACATTAATGCCCATTTCCCCTTAAAATTTCCCAGATAATGTAAGCTCTGGTGTCCGTCCCTACTCCTCTATACAACTTGTGTTAACTTTGTGTCATATCTAATTTTGACAATTTTCATGCTTTCTTATATTAGAATCATTTCAATTACTCTATTTTAGAAACTATAGGAGATTTGATACCCATCTGTTATACTCCATTATTTTAGATTAATTTTTATCATTTATAACGGATTATCACTCTGTGCATTCTGATTTCTATATGCATGGTTGTAGCGGGTATGTGTACAGTATATTGGGAATTTGTAAACACCAAGAAAAATCGAGATATCTGTGAATTCTCCACTAGCTTGTTGGTAAAATAATCTCTGCATGTGATAGCTAGCTAAGTATTTTTAGCCTTTAAATACTTGAAATGCGCACTTTCAATCCTCTTTCTTCTATATTGTCACGTCCCAAAATTTCAATCTTGGGACTATGATGTCGCCTAACACCGCTTGCTAGGTAAGCCAAACAACAAAAATAATATGGAAGGAGATGCAATCAATACTAAATAACTGAACACTAAAATAACATCAACCACCCCAAGATTTGGTGTCACGAGTACATGAGCGTCTAAATCCAGAATACAATGTTTGTAAGAAGTACATCATTATTCGAAATAAAATGGAAACAGTACAAGATATAGGAAAGTGACTCCAAGGTCTGCGAATGGAATGTGACTCTACCTCGAATCACTAACTGGTATCCACTAAGTGCCTCTAGGGACTCCGCTGATACCAACGTAAAAATTACCCAAGAAATGCAGAAGTTTAGTATGAGAACCACCGGCCAAGTGTACTCAGTAAGTGCAGAGTCTAACCCCGATGAGGTAGTGACGAGGCTAAGACAAGGCACCTACTTTAAATCTGTTCAGATATATATATATATATAAAGTGGTGAATATAACAAGTAAAACATTAGATGTAATAACGGGGGTGGGGGCATATAAAAGGGAGCGCCAAACGGAACAATAAGTACAGAACCACTAAGGCAATCTCTTTTCGAAATAAGTAACGAAACCGTCCAATTAAATGCACAATCCAAGTATCAAGTAAAAGCGATGAAATCCTCAAATTGCACGATATCACCTTTCGTGTTTTTACTCTCATCCTCATCATATAATATAAATGCAATTGCACAACATCACCGTTCATGCTTTTACTCTCACCCTCACCATAGGATATAAATGAAGCATGTGCACGGGACCACTCACCCTTCGTGCTTTTACTCTTATCCTCACATGGTAATGATAATAGAGAAAATCAAGTGCACAGCATCACACTTCGTGTTTTAATCCTCACATTCACTCATTCACTAATAACAATATGCAAATATGACAGGGCAACACCCTTCGTGCTTTCTACTCTTCCTCACCAAGCAACAATAATAAACCAAAGTGTCAAGCACGGTGGGAAGCAAATTTCAACTTCATCCATAGTGCTAGCTAAAGAATAAACAGTCTAGCTAAGGCATATAAGGCATTGAAAATGAAACAACATGGTACAAATAAGAAATATTTCACCAGCGTTCTTTAACCCATGACAACGTATATATACTCGTCACCTTGCATATTTACACTGTCTCCACACAAGTTCATGTAGAAACTAAACCAAACAAGTCCTAATTCCCTCAAGTCAAAGTTGACCATGACACTTACCACTTTCCACAACTCAATCAACAATCAATAACGGCCTTGCCTTTCGAGCAAGACTCCAAACCAACTAAATCTAGCCAATTATTATTCAAACAATTCAAAATAAGCTTTAGAAACTACCCATAAATGAAAATATTCAATTTTTAACATTTTTGAAAAAGTCAACGCCGACCCTCATGGTCAAAGTATGAGATTCATATCAAAACCCGATTACCTATTTACCCCCGAGCCGGAATATGTGATTTGTTTCCAAATCCGACCTTAATTGGAGGTCTAAATCCCAATTTTACAAAAAATTTAAATCTACCCAAACCCTTAATTTCTACCATGAAATTCTTAAATTTGATGTTACATTCATGGAAAAGTAATTGAAATTGATTGAAAACTAGTTAAAGTTGCTAACCAATGAATTTGGGAAGAAAATCCTCTCCGAAAATCGTCTCTAGAGAGTTTAGGTGTAAAATGAGCTAAGTCCCGACTTCCCAATCTTTTATCCACTTGCAGTTGTCGTAATTGCAAACTATTATTTGCAATTGCGATGTTCTCAAATGCGACACACTAAATGAAAATATAATAAGTGCATCAGATGCACAGAAGTCGTTAATGCGACAAATCTTTCGCATTTGCGAAATGCCCCTCCCTCCGCAAATGCGAACTAAGCTTCGCATTTGCGAAGCTGCCTACAGAGTTGCAAGAGTCGCAACTGTGAGGCTCTTGCCACATTTGTGATTTTTCTAGCCTCCGCAAATGCGGTTACGTCTTCACAATTGCGATGTTCCCCAAGCCTAGTGCCTTTCACAAATGCGTCTCTTGACTGTAAAAATGAATCTAGCAAATGCGAGCCAGACCTCACAAATAGGAGATCTGCAGGCTTGCACCAGCAACTGCTGAACACCAGTAGTTGCAAACCCATCCAAAACCCACTCTGTCACGACCCCAAATCCTAACAGGCTGTGATGGCGCCTATCGTGGAACTAGGCTAGCCAACCATCACATTACTACGCTTTTGTTCAATTATAGAGTTCACAATTTAATAATAAGTATGCAACCAATAGCATCACATAATATAATTAAGTATTAGCGTCTCAATAATAGTCTAACAAACCTCCCAAGAATTGGAGTCAATAGTCATGAGCATCTAAGAATAAATAAATCTAACTCTGCTAAAAACTATAATATAAGTCTCTGAATCGAATGCTAAGACTAAATAAGGAAGGGAGATGGAGAAGCTGTGGACGTTGGATAGCTACCTTGAAATCCCGTGAAATGCTGCTATCGAACCTGCGTCAGCTACTGCTGCGAGCTAGTACCTGGATCTGGGCACATAGGAACAGGGAGTCTTTATGAGTACGCCCACTCAGTAGTAATGAAAATAAATCACAGTCTGAGTAATATAAACACACAGAACAGATACACAATTCCACAAAATCTAGTAAAACACCAAGTCACCACGTAGTATTCATCCAATAATAAATTCGAAATCAGTTTCCAGAAATCCTTTGAAAACAAGTACAATATCAGTATATCTCAGTAAAACCCAGTTTGAAACTGAAGTAAATGGTAGTTCGAAAGTTTAGCAAAATATCACTTATCTGCCCCTCGGGCCAAAATCATTGCTCATAACAGTTTCCCTCAGGCGTTCCCTCAATAACTCAATATCGATCATCACTCAGTATCGGCCCCGCGGGCAATCATCATCACTCAATCGGTACC
>ML274722.1:53049-98330 GCA_005239495.1 Nicotiana undulata | reverse complement strand
AATAAACATCGAAATGCATCAATAAGAGGTATCCAAATAACGGTGGAAATCAAGCAAGTCCTGTATCCCAAAGTGAAATCATTCTCATCACTCTGCCGTGGCGTACGACCTGATCCCATAATGAATTCACTCTCATCACTCCACCGTGGCGTACGACCCGATCCCATAGTGTAATCACTCTCATCACTCCGCCGTGGCGTACGGCCCGATCCCATAATGAATTCACTCTCATCACTCCGCCGTGGCGTACGACCGATCCCATAGTGTAATCACTCTCATCACTCCGCCGTGGCGTACGGCCCGATCCCATAATAAATTCACTCTCATCACTCCGCCGTGGCATACGACCCGATCCCATAGTGTAATCAATCGCATCACTCCGCCGTGGCGTATGGCCCGATCCCATAATGAATTCACTCTCATCACTCCGCCGTGGCGTACGGCCCGATCCCATAGTGTAATCACTCGCATCACTCCGCCGTGGCGTACGACCCGATCCCATAATGAAAAACAAGAACAATGGAAACACGAGTCAAGTATCACTATCCTTTAGATGAAACATTACCAATCACAACAGAAGCACATAGTATATTTACATCATGACATGGGAAAACAAACATGATGTGGCCTAACTACCCGGACAAAACAATAATAGCCACTACGTACGGACTCTCGTCACTTGGTGCGTACGTAGCCCCCAAACAAGTACACATAGCATTTGAAGTTACCTAGGGGGACAATTCTCTCTTACAAGGTTAGAAAGGAGACTCACCTCGCTCCAAAGTTCCATAACCGGCTTCCAAGCCCTTACGACGACCCCAACGGATGCGCAACGCCTCCAAACTATCCAAATAACGATAATTCAATGAAAGTGTACTCTGATATTTTCTAAAAATTCAGATTATATAATTTCCCAACTCTGCTCAAGGAATTCACCAAAATGCCCTCGGGCCCACGTGCCCGGATTCCGAAATTTCTCGAAGATAAATTCTACCCATAACTTTACTAACTCAAATGTACAATTTGCTACAATTTTCATGCTCAAATTCATGGCTAAAATCAAATTTTATCAATTCTAAGTTTCCTTGCAATTTCCCCACACTTACCTTTGATGCTTGATGAAATCCCCCTTGAAATACTCTCCAAAATCATCCAAGCCAAATGAAAGAAATGAAAGAAATGGCCAAAATTCGAGTTTAAAGAATCTGCCCCTGCTTCATCGAGTTGTACCTTGCACTTGTGCTGCACAGATTGTATATCCTATTAAAATTCCCTTGTTGAACACCTTCTGTTAAGACACCCATAACGTCTTGTAAAAATATCCAAATAACAAACGGTTTGAGGATTTAGAAACTGGACTCAAAGATCTTTAATTTGATAGGTTGTGCACCATATAACCCTTTATATATTCCGAGATATGAGCTTCTAAAGTCGGCCTTATGCATATGAAATTCTATCGAAACGGCTCGACCAGCCACCTTCAACTGATCATACATTCAAGTACAAATGTCTAAATGATGCATGGTTTAACATTCTGAAAACCAGATTGCAAGGGCTACAACTTTTATGTTTTGAAAATTTTCAGATTCTTTATAGATTTCGATATATAAGCTTCCAAAGTAGGCTCCTCGTGCACTAATTGCTGTCCAAAATCTGCAGAAATTTTCTGCAATTTTCCTTCTTTCTTTTGTCCGAAATTCATTCCGTTAACCTTCCGAAATCCACCCGAGGCCCTCGGGACCTTAACCAATTATACCAACATGTCCCAAAACATGATACGAACTCGCTCGAGGCCTCAAATCACATCAAACAACGCCGAAATCTCGAATCGCACTAAAATTCAAACTTTATGAACTTTGAAATTTCAACTTCTACATCCGATGCCGAAACCTATCAAATCACGTCCGATTGACCCCAAATTTTGCACACAAGTCATATTCGACATTACGGACCTGCTCCAACTTTCAGAATTGGAATCCGACCCCGATATCAAAAAGTCAAACTCTCGGTCAAACTTCTCAAAAACCTTCAAATTTCTATCTTTAGCCAAATGACTTCAAAATGACCTCCGGACATCCGAATTCACTTCCGATCGCGCTCCCAACTCCAGAATCACCATACGGAGCTATTCCCAAACTCGGAATCCCAAACAGACATCAATATCATTGAAATGCGCTTCAAGCCAAACTTAGGAAATTTCTTCAAAAATACTGACTTCCACAATATACACCGAAACGCTCTCGGGTTGTCCAAATCCCGATCCAGCTACATGCCCAAGTCCAAAATCATCATACGAACCTGCTGGAACCTTCAGATCCTGATTCCGAGATTGTTTACTCAAAATTCAATCCCAAAACCAAATTGAATCAACTTAAGAACTTAAAAAATTCTAGAATTCACTTCAATGCGCCAAACCGGTCTATACTACTCGGAATGACTTCAAATTTTTGCATACAAGTTATAAATGACATAACGGAACTATTCCCGGTCTCGAAATTTCATTCGGACCTCGGGAACATAAAATCACATTTCAAGCCAAATTCCAAATTCTATAAAAATCCTCAAAACTTCATTAACTCCAATTTTCTCATTTTGATCCAAAACCCGTCAAATCAAGTCCGTTTCTTACCAAATTTCACAGATAACTTAAATAACACATATTGAACATGTTTCGAGCTCCGAAATCATAATACGGGCGCGTCCGCACTGGTTTTACATCAAGGTTCATTTTTCATAAGCCTTTAATATTTTCATAAAATAATTTCCTTTAAAAATTCATTTCTCGGACTTGGGTCCTCGGAATTTGATTCCGGGCATACGCCAAAGTCCTATATTTTCCTACGGACTTTCTGGGACCGTCGTATCACGGATCCGGGTCCGTTCACCAAAAATGTTGACCAAAGTCAACTTTATTCAACTAATTATCATAAATTCAACTCTTTATCAAGTTTCCACATAAAGGCTTCCCGGCTATGCGCCCGGGATGCGCACGCACATCGAGGTGAGATTAACGGAGGCTTTCGAGGCCTCGGAACACAGTCATAATTAAATTTACATAAGATGACCTTTTGGGTCATCACATATTACTCAAAATTCCAGTCTTACTTAATTTCCTCAACTTAAGACTTCTGAAATGAGAATTTGCCTTTCAATTTAACCCCGAACCCCCTGAATTTCAACTCTGACAATACCCACAAGTCACAATACCCGAAATGAAGCTGTTCATGACTCCCAACTACTGAACGACGTGCTGGATCTCAAAACGACCGGTCGGGTCGTTACACCGGTAAAAAAGTTTCGAGCAAGAACAAGTTGGATTTCCATGAGATCTTCTCAAGGACTCATGAAATCAGACAACCAAAGAGCTAAGCAGGCTGGTAATGATCGAAAAATGCACAAAAACTCCATAGATAGGAGCTTCTCGCCGGTGACGGCGATTAGGGTTAGGGGTAGGTAGAGAGAGAACGAGAGAGGTTAGGGAAACGAGTGACGGCTGTCATGCCCCCTTTTTTCCTCTTTGCAGCAGAGCTGGGTTTCGAAATTTATTAGGACAACTCGTTTCCTCTTGGAAAGGGGTACAAGAGTTGAAGAGTCTCCATCTAACGGGTTTAAGGTGTGTTAGGGAACCTGTTGCAAATAACTCATAAAAATCGGTTTGTGTTACCAGAGATTTGGTAAGGGCTTGAAATTACCTTGAGAAGAAGGTGTTAGGCACCCCTCAAGTCCCACAATGGTGGGTTCCGGCCAAACTTATTTTGTGAATTAGTCATTAAACAAATAAATCAGTCTAAACACACATATGTGTAAAAATAAGGGAACTCGTAAGTTTATTAGCATATAGGATCACATCTGTACAATACCCGGTAAACCTTCCTCAACTAGAGGGGTTACACGTGGCATTAGCGCACATGTCATCATATCCTTTTACACACCAACTACCCCTCCCCCCCCAATGGTTATGTGAGCGATTTTTGATTAACGAACTCTATGCGTTCATTACCCGTCCCTTCCTTGTGGTCCCGGAGGTGTTTAGGACTTCTAATTTAGGAGTTCTAGACTCTCATAAGGTTTTTAAAGGAGAAAATCTAAGCGACAACAAAGAACATATAGGACTTTCAAGTAAAAAAACAATTAAAGGGCTCATATTTACCTCCACAAGTAGATAGATAATTAGCACGTCTCAAATAGAAAGATTTCTGATGTTTCAAAAAGGCCCTAGAGCAGGATGTCGAGATGAGTAAACAGAATATATGCAAGATTGTGTTAAGACGAGGCGATAGAAACCTAATTAGCTTGCCTACTCATTTTAGAATCTGTTGAATCTGGCCAGTCACAAATAAGCACAACATAGTTCACCATTTTTTATAAGATCTTAATTACCTACAGGCTTGCCTAGGAGTGGATCCGTGATGCCCTATGAACATGCTGTCTAAATGTAATCAGGATTATAGAAATCAATTTAAAACAAACAGTTTGAATTGATTATGTCCTATAAACATGTTTGTCTAGGTGCTGAATATTACGAAATTGGTTTCATACACACTTATCCCTATAACATGGTGTCTAGGTGTTGGGGTTGCTTTTAAGCACTCTTATAGACAGGATAGTTACTGATTTATATAACATAGGCGTAGTTTTAAAGCGAATGCAATAACAGTCCTAAAGCAAGGTTTCTAATTCACATAAAGAATGGACGTTTTTGTTAGGAAGAATTACAGCTGTAACTTAATCACATAATTTCTAGGTGGTCATGATTATGCAGAAGCAGAATTTCGTAACAAATGACACAATGTGCCTATAACATGTTTTTTAGTTTGCCAAACAATCCTAAAGGCATGGTTTCTAAAATAGTAAACTTAATAAACTTGAGGCATGATTTCTAATGCAAGTAAACATAACAAACATAAGGCATGATTTCTAATATAATAAACCTAAGGGCATGATTTCTACCCAGTTTCCCCACAAAAATTATATAAGCATCCCTCCCCTATTTACTAATTTTCCCAATATCTTTTTACAAGGATTATTAATACAGACTATAAAAATGAATTACATAATAAATGAAAGCTATGCTATAGGGAGCCTGAATAGGCCCAAAGTGAACCTGGAAATACCAGTCCTTCAAATAGTCCAAGATTCCATAGTCTCATAGTGTCCAATAGCGGTATCCTGGTGCGTCAAAGTTCCCAAGTGCCTCAGGGACCCCGGGCAATGCTCACACCAAGACCCTTTGAAATAGAGAAGTGATTATATGCAGTGTGGAAGGGCCATTCCTGGTGTTCTAGAGATCGGAGGAATCTCATGGATTCCTAGGCACTACACACACCAGAGGGGTAGAACTTAGGTAATCCAAGAGTAGAAGTGAAAGTGCTTAACATAGTTGAGATGACTTTTTTGGAAAACAATGTAGAGGTAAAATCTTTAGGAGTGAAAATACTTTAAGAGTAGCAATAGTTTAGAGAAACGTATTAGGAGTGAAAAACATGTTGAAAAACTTTTGATGGAAAGGAAGGTTCAGCAAACAACAACATAGTCATAAAAGCATCACATTGCCTAGATTCAACTTCTGCTAATTATTTCTAGGTGAACAAACAGTTACACAAAAGGGAGCAGGAGTTCAGAACACAAGACGTTAGAAACAAAAGCACATAGGAAGAAGGGTGAAGGCAGTCATGTAAGTTAATAGGGGCACAAAGTAGGAATGGATTAACTAAGACATACTTATTTAAGGTCTAAACATGAATCACTCAAATCTTACAATCATACTTAGTGATAGGGTAAACATGCTACTTAAGACAAGAGACAAGAAGGCCCAGGGTTTAAACACTGCAATAAACACGTTGGTTAAGCATAATGATACATAGGTCTGGATACAGAGGTAGTCATGTTGTGTAGTACAGAAAGAGCCACAGAAATTCAATCACACAAAGTAGCCATACTAGTACAGGACATGGAAGACACAAAGTAGACAGGTTATTTTAAGACCATATTGAATGCTCAAGTAGAATAGACATGTTGATTATAACATTCAACAAGAGAGGGTGAAAATTAAGCATACTTATCAAAGCAGCAAACAAGAAAGAACAATTAAGTACGTAAGCAATTAAACTAGTGCATAAAGAGACATGAATTTAACAGCTATGGAGCAACAAGGAGCACAAAGATTTAAACTTCACATTAGAAAGAATGGTATTAGGAGCAGAAACATACCAGTTAAAGGAAGCAAAAGCAGAAAGTAAAGTAGGTAGAATTCCGCAGTCTAGCCTTGGCTTTCGGCCGGCTAGACAAGCAATGAGCACATGTAGCAGAAAGAGAGAAGAGAGAAAATTTGTGTGTGTGTGTTTTTGAACTACTGTTCCTGTGTTTGAGAGATAGAATAGGATTCTATATATAGCACTTAGGGAGTAGAACAAATAAGGTAAAGACAACCGGAATTCAATCAATTAAGGACAATCAAATAATCATAGAAGCAATTTCCATGAGGGAATCCGGCATAGACCCCTTAATTTGGGGGTAATCAGTTAACGGTCACAACATGAGGTTTAATTAAGGAAAAGAATCCAAAATCATGCCAGATAAAGAGTCAGTGAAAATCCCCAAACTTCTGTCATTAATTAAGGCAAGTAATATAGGGAAACATGTCACAAATAAGCAAACAAATAACATTTCAGCACACGCCGATTTTAGCAGAATAGTTAACAGGAGCCAATCAGTAAAATCTTCAAAGAATGCTGATTTTATAGGAAAGACACATTCAGATTCCCTAAACAGAAATCAATTACGTAAAAACCTCACGGAAATACCGGATTTAACAAGAAATGTTGGTTGAAATCCCTAATAGAGATAAGTTAGGGCAAAAATCCTGAAGAATACTGGGTTTGACAGGAAAAACGTTTGAATCCCTAAGTAGAACCAGTTAGCACAACTGATTCCCAGAAATCACTATAATACACGAAATAAGAAAAAGTTAGTATAACCACTAGCAACATCTTGGGTTCGAGCATTCATACAAAAATTAGTCAAATACGTATAGGGATGAACAAATGAAACATTGAGAGTAGAAAAGTCTTTTGAAGAAAGTTTGGGAAAACACCCTTGTTTTAGAAAGAGAGACTAAAAAATGAGTTAATTAAAACAAGTTCTTTTAAAGGAAAACACCTAATAACACTCAAATCACCTCAGATCTATAAAGATCAGAGAAGAATCGAATAGTAATGAACTAGGGTTTTTAGAAAATAGTAGAGATAAAGAGAATCTTTCAAAACCCCATGGATTCGTAATAAAAACAAGAGGAAATCGTTACTTACAATCGAAAATGGCCTGAGACAGGCCGGTAAACAAGTATCAAACCAGAACAGGTTGGCTTTACTTGAGATCTCTCTGCACCTTATGAACCATGTAAGGACCTTGCCAATTAGAGAGAATTTCCCTTTGGCTTCATCCTGATGAGGAAAGATCTTCTTCAACACCAGTTGCCCCTGTGTACTGTCTCGCCTTGAATCTTTTGTTGAAGGCTCTGGACATCCTGTTTTGATAAAGTTGCCCGTGATATACGGCGTTCATCCTCTTTCCGTCTATGAGGGCTAGTTTCTCGTAGTGGCTCCTTATCCATTCTGCATTGCTGAGCTCATCTTCTTAAATGATCCTCAAGGAAGGAATCTCCACTTCCGTAGGAATAACAACTCTAATATCATAAACCAACAAGTATGGAGTTGCCTCGGTTGATGTGTGGACTATGGTACGGTATTCCAATAAAGCAAATGGCAGCTTCTCGTGCCACTGTTTATGATTTTCTACCATTTTTCTCAATATTTTCTTGATATTATTATTGCCGACTTCTACAGCTCCGTTCATTTGAGGTCTATAGGCTGTGGAATTCTTGTTCTTGATTTTGAAAGTCTCACACACGGTCTTCATCAAATCACTATTGAGATTGGCGTCATTGTATGTGATGATGGATTCATGAACTCCGAACCGACAAACAATCCGGTCGCGGACAAAATCCGCAATGACCTTCTTAGTTAATGCCTTGTAAGATGCTGCTTTGACCCATTTGGTGAAGTAATCAATAGCTATCAAGATGAATCGGTGCCCATTTGAGGCGGTAGGTTCTATTGGACCAATGACATCCAGTCCCCAGGCGGCGAATGGCCAAGGTGCTCTTGTTGCATTGAGCTCATTTGGCGGCACTTATATCATATCTGCATGTACTTGACATTGGTAGAATTTTCGGACATACTGGATGCAATCCGTCTCCATGGTCATCCCGAAATAACCGGCCCTAAGTATCTTCTTGTCCAAGACAAAGCCATTCATATGCAGGTCGCAGGTCCCGACATGTATCTCCTCAAGTAGTTTAAAAGCTTCTTTTGCATCGACACACCTCAGTAATCCCAAATCACGAGTTCTTTTGTACAGGGTTCCTCCGCTGTGGAAGCAAATATTAGAGAACCTCCGGAGTGTGCATTTCTGAGTATGGTTTTCATGCTCCGGGTATTCTCGTTTTGCCAAATATTCTTTGATGTCGTGGAACAAAGGTTTCACGTATGTTTCTTCTTCAACATGGGCACAATATGTTGGCTGGCTATGGATCCTTACTGGGATAGGATCGATGAAGTTCTTGTCGGGATGTTATACCATAGATGAAATAGTGGCCATTGCATCGGCAAACTCGTTCTAAATCCTGGAACATGCCGAAACTCAATCTTCGTGAACCTCTTTCTCAATTCCTGCACATGGTGCATATATGGAAATATCTTGGAATTCTTGGTGGCCCATTCTTTTTGTAACTGGTGAACAAGAAAATCTGAATCACGGATCACTAGCAGCTCTTGAATATTCATGTTGATGGCCTTGTTGAGTCCTAATATGCAAGCTTCATACTCCGCTATATTGTTGGTGTAGGGAAATGCGAGTTTAGCAGATACCGTATAATGTTGGCCAGTTTCCGATACTAAGACAGCTTCAATGTCGACTCCCTTGAAATTTGCCGCCGTATCAATGAATATCCTCTAACCATTGTATGTCTCATCAATGTCTTCTCCTATGAATAGTACCTCTTTATTAAGAAAATACGTGTTCAAGGGTTCGTATTCAACTTCCACAGGGTTCTCGGCAAGATGATCTGCCAGCGCCTGTCCTTTGACTGCTTTCTAAGTCACATAAACAATGTCGAACTCACTCAACAAGATTTGCCACTTAGCCAGCTTGCCAGTGGGCATGGGCTTCTGAAAGATATATTTCAAGGGATCCATCCTTGATATGAGGTACGTTATGTAAGCACAGAAGTAATGCCTCAACTTCTGAGATATCCCGGTCAGAGCGCAGCAGGTACGTTCCAATAGAGAGTACCGCGCTTCATATGGAGTGAACTTCTTACTCAGGTAATAGATAGATTGTTCCTTTCTCCCTGTCTCGTCGTGCTGCCCTAGAATGCAACCGAAGGCTCCATCTAGCACTGCAAGGTAGAGTAGCAAGGGTCTACATGGCTCCAGCGGGACCAAAACTGGTGGTGTTGATAAGTACTCCTTGATATTGTCAAAAGCCTTTTGAAAATCTTCGGTCCAACTAGTTGCAGAATCTTTCTTCATCATCTTGAAAATTGGCTCACACATAATTGTGGACTGGGCTATGAACCGGCTAATATAGTTTTGTCGTCCTAGAAAACTCATTACATATAATTGTGGACTGGGCATTGACTTCTGACGGATCCAATTCTATCCCTCGGTGGCTGACAATGAATCCAAGTAACTTTCCGGCAGGGACCCCGAATGCACACTTTGCGGGGTTTAATTTTAGGTTGTACTGTCGCAATCTGTCGAAGAACTTCCTCAAATATGCTATTTGATCTGTGGCTTTCTTGGATTTGATGATGACATCATCCACATACTGTTGATACCTATTTTTTCCTCAAATTATTTTAAAACTTGCATCTAAGCTTTCAAAATTACTCTTTGCAATAATGAGTATTTTCCCTATTTTTCCCTATTTCTATTTAATCTATTTCCTAATTTATCTAATATTTTATACTCAAATAATTTATAAATTATGCTCTAAATAATTTCAAAAATACTTCCTAGCTCACTATATCATTTATAGTCATTTTCTATTTATTAAAATCCAATTATTTCATAAATTGGCAAATTAGGTCTTATTTTATTGCAGTTACAATCGTTTTGCAGTTGTGGCCTAATTAGACATTTTATACCTTTTAAAATTCGAATTTATGTTTCTTACATTTTAATATTGTTTAGTTATTGTAATTTTACCTATTTAAACTTAATTTTATTTTTTATACAATTATTAGGTATTTTAATTAATTAATTATCCTTTTTAAACTGGGTATTTAACATCTGGCCTATTTCTATTTAAATTCTAGCCTAATTCTAACCCAACCCCACCTGATCTCCTACCCACTTAACAATCCCAATTGCCCAGCCCAATCCTTAAACTCTACCCGGCCCAACCCCTCTAATTATCTAAGTCGTTGATCAAAATAGATCAACGACCCAGATCCCTATTACTTAATTAACTCCTACCTACCCCCTCCCCCGTCTCTCATATTCAAGACATCATCTCTCTCTCTCATCTGCCTCTTCTTCTCCCCCTTCTCTCTAGAACCTTCTGGTTCTTCGTCTTCTCCAATGGCCTTCATCTCGGCCACTTCCAGTCTCATCTCTTTCGACCACTGGCCGCCTTGAAGCCTCATCTCTCCAATCTCGTCAGTCTATAAGACCTCCATGGGTTCCAACCATGCCGGACCACCACTGGAAGCTCTGCCTAAGGCTGTTTCCGGCCGTCTCCGATGGGTTTTGACTCGATGGTGTACTAATCACCATTGTTCCCGAGTTTCACAGCCAGGTTCTCTTTACTTTCTCTGGTTTCTTAAAAAACCCTAATCTCTTAAAATCTCTATATTTTAACGATTTTTAACTCATTCCTTCAGGTTTTGAACTCTTCTCTGCTCGATCTTTACAAATACTCAAGCTATAAACGTTTTGGTCCCTTTTTTAAACTAGGGTTTCTCAACCCTTTCTAAAAACGCTTTATCTTCTAAGTTTTATTGCTAATTTATGATTTTAGTATGTTTTAGACGCTTTTCTTGTTTAAATCTCCTTATCCTGATGAAACCCTAGTTTTAAGGTTTATATTTGTGTTATGCTCGCTTTTATGTGTTTCCTTCTAGATTTCTCTCTGAGTTCTATGCTCTTTGCTTAATTTTGATGCTTGTGTTTCAATCTCCTATTATTCTGTGTTCTTTGCTTAGGGTTTCCCTTAGATTGTTCAATACGGGCTATGTATCGAACTTGGTTGTTCATCCTATTGATTATTTTATACTGATTCTATGATACTTCCCATTAAGCTGTAATTTCGTGTAAATCTTTACTGATTCTGAATTCCTTCCTTATTTTGTACAAAACTTCCTTTGATAGTATCTTTACTGATCTCCGACCTTTTATCTCTTGCCTTATTATGGGATTGACTATGATGTTAATTGATTCTTACACTGTTTACTTAATTAGAGTATTATGTATCTAGCTTACTTTGTTCGTTCTATACTTGTTGCTTGAATTATTTACTCAAAGCCATATATAGTATCTTTCCTTATTTGTTACCAGCTTATTACCGTTTGAAGTTAACTTCCTTAATTAAGGGAGTACTTGTGCTGTTTGTTACACTAATTGATTCCGAGTCCCACATCTACTGAACTAAATGGACCCTTTCCTTATTTAGTAACGTACTGATTCTTTCCTTAATTGAACCCCTGTGTATTTACCCCTAATTTCCTACTCTATACTTAAGTCTTACTTGCTTTTTCTTTCCTTAAATGTGACATGCTCTTTACCGTTGGTTAATCATCCCTTAGTTAAAGGAAAACTTGCTGATTTTGTGCCTCATTGATTCTGTGGCTTCTTTAAGTGTTGAAGACTGATTTCCTTTACCTTATTTTACTCTGCTCTTAACTACTATATAAACTCTCCTCTATTCTCACTTCTGGGGAGGAACAATTAGTTCAAAATCTCCCTCCCACACTTAAAGCTTTTTCTATAGGGATTCCGGTCTCAACATCTGTCCGCTGGTCACACTCAAAAGAATAGGCAAGAGTCTACATGAGATAAAGGAAGGAGAGATCAACATAAAGGCCTTCGACGGTTCACAAAGGTCAACCATAGGAGAAATTACCTTATGCCTACAGATGGGACAAACTTTGTTCGATGTAGATTTCCAAGTGATAGATGTGCATGCATCCTACAAGTTACAATTGGGACGAACTTGGATCCACGCGGCTGGGGCTGTGGCATCAACCCTACATCAAGCTGTGAAGTTTGAATGGAATCATCAAGAGGTAATCATTAATGGCGACGGTAGCAACCATATCTACGGTCGCCAAACCTTTTCGGTCATCGATGGAAGGAGAAAGTTGGGCGGAGAGATCTATCACAAGATAGATCGTGTTAACGCTATTGACAAAGTCAAGTGGTGGGGCAGTAAGACTGAAAGCATATTGAACTGGCAAGGGTACAATCCGGGTAAAAGGCTCGGTAAGCATCTTCAAGGAATAACAAAGCCCATAACACTCAAGAAACACGATACTACTTTTGGTCTAGGGTATGAGTACACTTGGAGGGAGTTCAAAGAATGGTCGCCACCATGGCATGGCCCCTACTACCCATTGGAGAAGCCAATGCCCCCCATAGAGCAAACATTCCAGCCAGCTGACATCATATATGGTACAGACGAAGAAGAAGCGCCCACGACAATAAAGGATTTATTTCTGGATGATGAGGACATGGAATGCTGTGTCATTCTTGAAGAGGAGGGGGAGGAAGGCCCTTCCATATAAGTCTTGAGCAAGGGATCACATCTCAACAATTGGTCTGTCAGGACAACCAAAGCCCGTCGAGCCTCGGGAATTACTATTACTTATCTTGATGAACCGACGACTATGACCTGCAACGAGGCAACGCAATGAATGGATTCGGAGTCAGGCGAGGATGATATACCTGAGGATATTATTAAAAAAATCGAGAACTTTCAGAATAGACCTAAGTCTAACTTGGACGAGACTGAGGTCGTCAACCTGCGAAACATAGAGAACGTCAAGGAAACACGCATCATCATTCATCTGTCACCGTCAGAAAAGGAGGAATATACGGAATTTTTAAGGTAGTATGAGGAAATATTCGCCTGGTCATATGATGACATGACTGGCCTCAGTACATCTATTGTGGCCCACAAGCTGCCAACATATCCAACATGCCCGCCAGTGAATCAAAAGCTCAAGAAGCTCAAACCAGACATGAGCTTGAAAATAAAAGAAGGGGTCACCAAGCAAATCAACGTATGGGTTACCAACATTGCGCCTGTACCAAAGAAAGATGGGAAGGTCAAAGTCTGCGTCGACTACCGGGATCTCAACCGGGCCAGTGCAAAAGACGACTTCCCCCTGCCGAACATGCATATCTTAATTGACAACTGTGCCAAGCACGAGCTGCTATCCTTTGTAGATTATTTTGCTGGTTACCATCAGATTTGGATGGACGAGGAAGATGCTGAGAAAAAGGCATTCATTACGCCGTGGGGAGTGTATTGCTACAAGATGATGCCATTCGGTCTGAAGAATGCAGTGGCCACTTACATGAGGGCCATGACTACTATATTCAATGAAATGATTCACAAAGAAATTGAGGTGTATGTGGACGAAGTCATTATTAAATCAAAGAAAGCTGTTGATCACATGGAGGATTTGAGAAAGTTCTTCAACAGGTTAAGAAAATACAATCTGAAACTGAACCCCGCAAAGTGTGCGTTCGGGGGTTCCTGCTGGGAAATTACTGGGTTTCATTGTCAGTCACCGAGGAATAGAACTGGATCCATCCAAAGTCAAAGCCATTCACTAATTTCCACCACCAAAGAACAAGAAGGATGTTATGAGCTTTCTGGGAAGGCTCAATTATATACCCGGTAGATAGCCCAGTCTACCGTCATTTGTGAACCAATCTTCAAAATGCTGAGAAAGGATGCTGCCACCAAATGGACTGATTATTGTCAAAATTCCTTCGACAGAATCAAAGAGTACCTCTCAACACCACTAGTCTTGGTACCCCCAGATCCGGGTAAACCCCTATTACTCTACCTGGTTGTATCAGATGGAGCTTTCGGTTGCGTTCTCGGACAACATGACAAAACATGAAGGAAAGAGCAAGCAATTTACTACCTCAGCAAGAAGTTCACTCCGTATGAGGCCTGGTATTCTTTATTAGAGCGCACCTGTTGTGCTTTGACTTGGGTCGCACAAAAGCTGAGGCATTATTTCTGTGCCTACACAACGTATTTCATATCAAGGATGGATCCGCTCAAGTATATCTTTCAGAAACTTATGCCCACTGGCAAGCTGGCTAAATGACAGATCCTATTAAGTGAGTTCGACATCATTTACGTAACTCAGAAGGCAGTCAAGGGACAAGCATTAACCGATCAACTTGATGAGAATCCTGTGGACGGAGAATACGAACCCTTGGAAACGTATTTCCCCGATGAGGAAGTATCATTCGTAGTAGAGGACATTGCAGAATCCTACGACGGATGAAGGATGTTCTTTGATGGGGCCGCAAACTTCAAGGGCGTTGGTATTGGAGCAGTCTTAATTTCAGAAACTGGTCAGCACTACCCGGTATCTACAAAACTCAGGTTCCCCTGCACCAACAATATGGCTGAATTTGAGGCCTGCATCCTTGGTCTCAACTTGGCCATCGACATGAATGTTCAAGAATTATTAGTAATTGGTGACTCGGACTTATTGATACACCAAGTTCAAGGAGAATAGGCGACCAAGAATTCCAATATACTGCCATACCTACATCATGTGCAGGAATTGAGAAGGAGGTTCACAAAGATTGAATTCCAGCACGTTCCCAGAATGCAGAATGAGTTCGCCGACGCACTGGCCACCTTGTCATCTATGATCCAGCATCCAGATAAGAATTTCATTGATCCTATCCCGGTGGGAATTCACAATCATCCAACCTACTGTGCCCACGTTGAAGAAGAGGCAGATGGAAAGCCTTGGTTTCATGACATTAAGGAGTACTTGGTAGATGGAGAGTACCCAGAACTTGCAAACGCCACTCAAAAGCGCACTCTTCGAAGGTTATCAAACAACTTCTTTCACATCGGAAGAATCCTATATAGGAGGACTCCCGATCTGGGCTTACTAAGATGTGTCGAGGCAAAGGAAGCGACGAAGCTGTTGGAGGAAATACATGTTGGTACATGCGGTCCTCATATGAACGGGTTTGTTCTAGCAAAGAAGATACTTCGGGCTGGTTATTTATGGATGACCATGGAAACAGACTGCATCCAGTATGTCCGCAAATTCCATCGATGTCAAATACATGGGGATATGATAAAAGTACCTCCCAGCGAGCTTAATGCAACAAGCTCACCCTGGTCGTTCGCCGCTTGGGGAATGGATGTCATTGGACCAATCGAGCCTTCCGCCTCCAACATACACAGGTTCATTCTGGTTGCCATTGACTATTTCACCAAATGGGTCGAAGAAACATCTTACAAAGCAGTTACTAAGAAGGTCGTGGCCGACTTTGTTCGCGACTACATTCTTTGTCGGTTTGGCGTTCCAGAGTCAATCATCACCGATAATGGTTCCAATCTCAACATTGATTTGATGAGAGTAATGTGTGAAACTTTCAAGATCAAGCACAAGAATTCAATAGCATACATACCTCAAATGAACGGAGCCGTTGAGGCTTCCAACAAGAACATCAAGAAGATACTGAGAAAGATGATAGAGAAGCACAAGCAGTGGCATGAGAAGCTGTCATTCGCCTTACTGGGGTACCGCACCACGATTCGCACATCAACCAGGGCAACTCCTTACATGTTGGTATACGGTACAGAAGCCGTCATTCCTGTTAAAGTTAAAATTCCATCTTTGAGAATCATATAAGAAGCCAAGCTCAGCGACGCCGAATGGGTAAGAAGCCGCTATGAACAATTGGCCCTCATAGACGGAAAGAGAATGAACGCGTTTTGTCATGGACAGCTATATCAGAATAGAATGATTCGAGTCTTAGACAAGAAAGTCAAACCAAGACGATTCACACTGGGGCAGCTGGTGTTAAAGAAAATCTTTCCTCATCAAGACGAAGCAAAAGGGAAATACAGGAGGGGCACTCATACTGGCATAAATGAATGGGGAAATTTGGCCTAGACCAATCAATTCAGATGCAGTCAAGCGCTACTATGTGTAATCGATATGCTTCTATGTTGTAAATTGAACTACGCTTGACCTGATGCCATTTTAAGAGGGGATATGTAGGCAGCCCTATGGGTTTAGTCATGTTTTAATAAAATTTTCATTTTCCTACAAATAGAAACTGGGGCATAATTTTGAGGAGGGACCTCAAAATTCTGAAGCAAGTCCAGCCAAGCACCGCACCAGTAACAACTAGAAGCCTTCACCCACCAAATTGGGGCAAATTTTGAGGAGGACCCTCAAATATCCGCGGCAAGAGAGGTTGCAAGTTTTCGAACCGCGTCATGGTCGTCGGTTCATCCAAAGAAAAATGTTTTATTATATGTTATATCATATTTTTATAAAACCATGCATATTTATTTCTTAAAAATAGCTTGTCTTAGCAATGTTACCCCCTATGGTACAAACAAAGCCAGCATCAGCAAGCAGGCAGGCCAATCCGAGCCAGCAGGGATACGAACTAACCCTCCCCTCTAAAGAACTCACGATTTTCTTTGGATGAAGGCACAAATACGAAGAAAGCCTAAGACATCCCGTTATCCCCACAAGACGCATGCTTCTCAAAGATACGCTCTCGAACTCATCGCACATTCCAACACTTACTACTATCATCATTGCAAACGATACTTCATTCACAAAAGTCGTATCATCGCACTTTATCATCAGCTAAGAACTCTTACTATCACTTTATTTTATGCACTGCATAAGTCTACCATTTCGCCTTCCGAGACTAAGCTCTGTCTCCATCTTGCATGAGGTTAAGCTCTACCTCCATTTGCATTCGCATCTTTGCATAAGGCTATCATTCTGCCTTCCGAGACTAAGCTCTGTCTCAATCTTACATGAGGTTAAGCTCTACCTCCATTTGCATTCGCATCTTTGCATAAGGCTACCATTATGCCTTACGAGACTAAGCTATGTCTCCATCTTGCATGAGTTTAAGCTCTACCTCCATTTTCATTTGCATCTTTGCATAAGGCTACCTTTCTGCCTTCCGAGGTTAAGCTCTACCTCCATTTTCATTTGCATCTTTGCATAAGGCTACCTATTCTGCCTTCTGAGTTTCTACGCTACCTCTCTCCGCATCTTATTGCACTACGCTAAGCTCCTTTCTACCTTTTCAAAGCAGACACCTTATTTATTTAGGCCTTCTTTCGGGCTAAGCTTTTCCCACTTTCTTTTCGCAAATCGCAGGACTAAGCTCTGTCTTGCCAACATCATACTACTGCATTCTTCATGGGATGAAATATCGCCAACTTTTCCGAAGGCGGCATCGTTCGGAGGCACCATCCTCATGGCCCGAGAACATCATTTCATAGCCTGCGGATCTCTTCTTCAACTTGCATATCATTATCCAAAGGCGTCATCGTTCGGAGGCACCATCATCATGGCCCGAGAACATCGTTTCATGGCCGAAGGATCTCTCCTTCAACTTGCATATCATTATTCAAAGGCATCATCGTTCGGAGGCGTCATCCTCATGGCCCGTGAACATCATTTCATAGCCTTCGAATCCCACGCTGAGCGATTCATGGCCCAGGACATCATGATCTAAGGATATTATCTTGATGATCCAAAGACAACATTCATAGTCCGACAGGAACTCACATCATGTTTACATTATGCACAATATATGTTCGTTATTTATTTGCAGGTAATCTGGACGAAATAGCCAGCTAGGCGGGAGCAGACCGCTCCAGTTCTCCGATACAACCTCGTAGGACCTTCCAACTTTACCTTACCTCGCACCTTGCGTCTGTTCTTATGAAACATCACCGATATATTCCGCCGATGATTCCGGAACTACATACGACCTGATTCCTGTAAAACGAGGGATATGTAGGCCGCTCAGAAGCCAGGGTGCGGCCGAATTCTGTCTCACAGTTTTGCCTCGGTCAAAATTGGCCATCATATCTTTACCCGACAACTCTTTCATCCTTTCCGGGTAAAGAGGGGCAGTTTTTGATACCCAAATTTTCCTCAAATTATTTTCAAACTTTCATATAAGCTTTCAAAATTACTCTTTTCTTTAATGAGTATTTTTCCCTATTTTTCCATATTTTTATTTAAACTATTTCCAAATTTATCTAATATTTTATACTCAAATAATTTATAAATTATGCTCTAAGTAATTTCAAAAATACTTCCTAGCTTAGTATATCATTTATCGTCATTTTATATTTATTAAAATCCAATTATTTTATAAATTGGCCAATTGGGTCTTATTTTATTGCAATTACAATCGTTTTGCAATTGTGGCCTAATTAGACATTTTATACCTTTTAAAATTTGAATTTATGTTTCTTACATTTTAATATTGTTTAATTATTGTAATTTTACCTATTTAAACTTAATTTCATTTTTTATACAATTATTAGGTATTTTAATTAATTAATTATCCTATTTAAATTGGGTATTTAACATCTGACCTATTTTTATTTAAATTCTAGCCTAATTCTAACCCAACCCCACCTGATCTCCTATCCACTTAACCAGCCCAATTGCCCAGCCCAATCCTTAAACTTTACCCGACCCAACCCCTCTAATTATCTGAGCCGTTGATCAAAATAGATCAACGGCCCAGAACCCTATTACCTTAATTAACTCCTACCTACCCCCTCCTCCGTCTCTCATTTTCAAGACAACATCTCTCTCTCTCTCATCTGCCTCTTCATCTCCCCCTTCTCTCTAGAACCTTCTGGTTCTTCGTCTTCTCCGATGGCCTTCATCTCCGAAGCCTCATATCTTCGATCTCGTCAGTCTCTAAGACCTCCATGGGTTCCAACCAAGCCGGACCACCACTGGAAGCTCCGCCTAAGGCTGTTTCCGGCCGTCTTCGATGGGATTTGACTCGATGGTGTACTAATCACCATTGTTCCTGAGTTTCACAGCCAAGTTCTCCTTACATTCTCTGGTTTCTTAAGAAACCCTAACCTCGACCAAAATCTCTTAAAATCTCTGTATTTTAACGATTTTTAACTCATTCCTTCATGTTTTGAACTCTTCTCTACTCGATCTTTGAAAATACTCAAGTTTTAAACGTTTTGGTCCCTTTTTCGAACTAGGGTTTCTTAACTCTTTCTGAAAACGCTTTATCTTCTATGTTTTATTGCTAATCTATGATTTCAGTATGTTCTTGACGCCTTTCTTGTTTAAATCTCCTTATCCTGATGAAACCCCAGTTTTAAGGTTTATATTTGTGTTATGCTCGCTTGTCTGTGTTTCCTTTATCTCTCTGAGTTCTATGCTCTTTGCTTAATTTTGATGCTTGTGTTTCAATCCCCTATTGTTCTATGCTCTTTGCTTAGGGTTTCCCTTAGATTGTTCAGTACGGGCTATGTATCGAACTTGACTGTTCATCTTATTGATTATTTAATACAGATTCTATGGTACTTCCCTTTAAGCTGTAATTTCGTGTAAATCTTTACTGATTCTGAATTCCTTCTTTATTTTGTACAAAACTTCCTTTGATAGTATCTTTACTGATCTCCGACCTTTTATCTCTTGCCTTATTATGTGATTGACTATGGTGGTAATTGATTCTTACACTGTTTACTTAATTTGAGTATTATGTATCTAGCCTAATTTGTCCGTTCTATACTTGTAGCTTGAATTATTTCCTCAAAGCCATATATAGTCTCTTTCCTTATTTGTTACCTGCTTATTACCGTTTGAAGTTAACTCCCTTAATTAAGGGAGTACTTGTGCTGTTTGTTACTCTAATTGATTACGAGTCCCACAATTACTGAACTAAATTGACCCTTTCCTTATTTAGTCACGTACTGATTCTTTCCTTAATTAAACCCCTGTGTATTTACCCCTGATTGCCTACTCTGTACTTAAGTCTTACTTGATTTTTCTTTCCTTAAATGTGTCCCGCTCTTTATCGTTGGTTAATCACCCCTTACTTAAAGGAAAACTTACTGATTTTGTGCCTCATTGATTCTGTGGCTTCCTTAAGTGTTGAAGACTGATTTCCTTTACCGAATTTTACTCAGCTCTTAACTACTATATTAACTCTCCTCTATTCTCACTTCTGGGGAGGAACAATTAGTTCAAAATCTCCCTCCCACACTTAAAGCTTTTTCTGTTCTCTTTCTTTGCTACTTTTTATTGTGCTGAATTAGCCGGCTACAAGCGAAGGCTAATTATAGTGTATCTCCTACAACCAGTTTGTGTTACTGCTCTTTTAATCTCACTGGTATGTCCTGATTAACCTTTCAAAGCTTTGAACCAATGTGTTTATTTATATCCTAGCATGCTATGTTCTTAACTGTTCTATACATGTGCCTCTATGGTTTTACATACAATTGATACATGATACTTGTAATGCTCACCTCTTTACCTACTTGTGATTAATTCAACACTGTTATAGGCTTTACCTGTCTCCATGTGCAACTGTTAAACCATTTCTTTTCTTGTTCAGTTACCATGTGTCCTTGATCCCCTTGAACCTTTATCTGTTAGAATTTACCCTACTTACATGGTTGTTACTTGTTTTAATCTCCTACTGTAATCACTGTCTACTATCATGTCTATACTTAGTTGTCCTGATTTTTGTAGCTACGTTTATGTTTATGTATCTTTGTGTGTCACTATGTGACTCATTTGTCCCCTCTACCTCATAGCCCCTGTGTGTAACTCTATATTGTCTAAGGTTTCTAAATGTCTTTAAAAAACAAATCTCCAGTTCTGAAAAATCTTTTAAACTACTCCTTCCTACACTTCACACTACTCTTAGAAACTAGGTCCTACCCCCTTCGTGTGAGCATTGCCTTGAGTACTCATTGAACTTTGACACACAAGGCTGGTAATTCCACACTGCACTTTATTCAAACTTGCTTGGGTGCTGGCATTTGCCAGGGACCCAATGAGGGCCCTACGGAGCTTTGCCGCACCCAGGCCATGAAGGCTGTGAGGCTAGAAAAGGGGTGAGGCCGGAAGATTGGGCCTGATTGAAGGCTCCCTATAAAATAACTTCTGATTTTCCTTTTTCATTACTGTAATTCATTTGTTATGGTCTGTAATAATTTGTAAGCGAATGATTGGGGCTGGATAGTGAATATGGGGGTTATGCATGGCTAGCTTAGGTAATGGGTAGAAACATGACTATAGGACTTTATTTGTGCATTCGATAACTTGTATAGGACATGCATTTCACATATTAGGAATCCTGTTTTAGGTCCTTCACTTTCAGCATGTTATCACACTCATCTCCTAATTATGATCAGTTAATAACAAGCAAAATCAACTATCTAAGTTCATCGCTGCATTTGCATCTTAGAAACCATGTTTTAGGAATTTCTATGTGCATTAGATATCCTGTTTTTTAGGATATTATATTTCTCTGAGTTGCAATCGTAAAAATGCCTAATTAGCATGCTTAATTTAATGAAAATATGGTTAAACTACCTGCAACATTTTTCCAACGTATATCCCCTAAAATAAGAGTTAACTATGCATGTTCACCTTCTTAAGTAGGCAATGTATACGACGCCTAGGCAAACCTTAGACCTAATACGCACTAAAACCAAAATAAGTCGTTCAGCACTTGGCTGGTCTTAAGGCTAATTAGTCTCTTTTGAAATCCTTAAAACCTTGCTGCTTTCACTCTTGTTTTCTGAAGTTCATTCCATTTCTTTCTGAAAACTCCTGCTCTGTTCCTAATTACTGATTTTTGAAATTGTGCATTCACTCTTTTTTTTACTAAAACTCCTTTAAACTCTTTGTTCTTATTCTATTTTGAATGATTGGGTTTTAAAGTAAGTCACGCCTGTTCAAAGTACTCTGTTTGTTTAAAATCTTACTTTGCTTCTGATTATTGATTCTCTAAAGTAATTCATCTTTTTTATTGAAAGTTTCTAAAATGTCCCACACTTTTCAACTCTTGATACTATCCTTAGACTACTGGATTTTTAATCAATCACTCTTCTCTAAACTGCTCTATTTTTAACTGAACTTTCTGTTTATTACTGAGTTTTTTCCAAAAATAAAAATAAAAAATTCAAACGGTTGAAACCCACTGCTTTCGAACTAAAACTCCTGTTTTAATTTTGAGACCTTAATTGTGTTTGCGACGTGCCGATTACATGTTTACTTGTGGAGGGATCTGTGAGCCTATTAGCTGCCTTTATGTGTCCCCATATGTGCAGTCCTGTTTGTTATGAATGTCGCTTAATATTTTAGCCTTTAAACCTAAGGGTTCAGCCTAGTTCCTGCCTTGTAGGTTTAGTAGTCCTAAACACCCTCCAAAACTTATAGGATGGGATGGGTAATAGCACGCAATAAGCATTTGTGACCAACACACGCATTTTTAATAACCTTTACGGGGTGGGAAGGGTAGAATACGGATATGATGACCGGTTCTCTAATACGTGTAGCCGCCTCTTCGAGGTGTGACATATCGGGTATTGCATTGAAGTGATCCGTATTACTTTAAACCTAGGACAATTCCTTTCCAATGTTTAAGTTATTCCAAAACCTTTAAAGATTTTCATACTTGTTTTAAATCCCCTCTTATGTGAACCTTACTTGTTACTTGCTCACCGTCCAAATTTACAAACTTATTGGCTGGGACCCATAGTTGTGGATCTCGAAGGGTGCCTAATACCTTCCCCTTAGGATTATTTCAATCCCTTACCCAATCTCTGGTAACGTGAACTAGCTCATGAGTTATCAACTCTAGGTGTCCTAACGCACCATAAAAATTGTTAGGTGGCGACTCTTCCTTAAATCTCTTCCTTAAAGGAGTTGTCTATAATGTCATAAACCTGATCTCTCCGTACCTAACCCGTGAGATAGAAAACGGGGGCGCGAAACATACACCTCGATCTCCTTATGTATCATGTCACAAAAAATGGTAGTCATAGCCCTCATGTAGGTAGCCCAGCATTCTTTAGACCGAACGGCATCATCTTATAACAATATACCCCCATGGTGTAATGAAAGCAGTTTTCTCAGCGTCCTCCTTGTCCATCTATATCTGGTGGTAACATGTAAAATAATCCACAAATGACTGGAATTCATGCTTAGCACAATTGTCGATTAGGATGTGTATGTTTAGAAGCAGGAAATCATCCTTTGGGCTTGTTCTGTTGAGGTCCCGATAATCGACACAAACCCTGACCTTTCCATCTTTCTTCGGAACTGGAACAATGTTGTCTAACCAAGTTGGATATTCAACTACCCTGAGGACCTTGGTTTTGATCTGCTTAGTGACTTCCTCCTTGAGTTTAGGCTCATATCTGCCTTGAACTTCTTGAGTTTCTGCTTAACCAGTGGACACATTGGGTTCGTGGGCAACTTGTGAGCCACAAATAGATATACTTAATCCAGTCATATCATCGTATGACCATGAAAAGATGTCCTCATACTCCTTCAAGAACTGAGTGTACTCTTCTTTTTCCGACGACGACAAGTGAATGCTGATGCGGGTCTCCTTGACAGTTTCGAAATCTCCCAAGTTGATTATTTCAGTTTCATCCAGGTTGGACTTAGGCATGTTCTCAAAATCCTCTGCTTCTCGGATGAATTCCTCAAGTATGACATCATCTTCTTCTTAATCACTATCCTTTTGTTGCATTGCCTCTTTACATGTCACAATTGTCAGTTCATCTTGGTAGGAAATAGTAATGCTGTATAGATAAAGGTATGAGAGAAAAGTGGTAATAATAAATATCGATTCATTGAAAGAGTCGAACAAAATGCAATTTTTTCAATAATTGAAACATCGTTTTGGAACATTTGGAAATATTATTTAAAACAAATGCAAAAGGGAAATCATTTTTTCTTAGAAAGAAAAATAAACAATGTTGTTCAGCCTTCCTGCCCCGAGACTCGTCGGGCTCTGGATGGTCTGACAGTCCAATTCTTGAGGAATGATCCCCTCTCCACAGCTCAGATGGTAGGGCCTTCCTCCTCCTTCTCCTCAACAATTATGCAACAATCCATGTTCGATACCCTTTGAGGAGATGGAGGGCCTCTGGATCTAGTATGGTAAGCTGATGATGCCAATATGCACAAACCAACCTTTAGGGAATGGGAATAATCAAAATAAAGAAAAGAAAACAAAAGGCGGCCAAGTTAGTAAGAGTTGTGAAAAGAGTATTTGTTGTATTTAAACACATATTGCAGAAATGTAAATTCGCATCCTGATTTGGGAGCCTCGTTGTGCCCGAGGTAGGCCTAGCGACAAGTTGATTTGGAGAACTTAAGTGCCAATAAATTCCCCATTTCATTAATATAAAAATAGATGAATCCAAACCACACTAAGATAATAAAAGACAAGCCACTACTGGCACTTGGCCTTATTACATTTGGAAAAGCGAATAAATCTAATCTACTTGGTCCTAGAAGGACCTTCTTCACATGTTTCTTGTCACTCGAGGAAAGATCTTCCCACCAATCTAGTAGTAGTGGTGGTATATTGCGGACCATGCCGAACCTGGGGACCACGTGCCTCATTTTCTGCAAAACAAAGAAGGTTAGACCATGATTAGCATATTAGCATTTAGTCTCCAAAATTAATGCACCAAACGTGGTTGTGTCCGTTGGGATTATGGAAACCCCGATGGACTTTTGAATAAGGCTTGTATTAAAGGGTTATCATGCGGACAACATATTAACCCGTCTAGGTTTGACCATGATGCATGCACAATTATAATTAGAGTAAGGTTTCTACAGGGGTCTAGACTGGTACCCTCACGCGGATAACTTGAGGGGGGAAAGGTACAGAACCGTCGATTGCACTGATGATCGACTAGTTTTATTGCAAATAAGCCTTTCTGAATTTAAAGGGTGATATATAGGAAGAGCGCAACCATTCATCAACCGTTGCTATAGGATTGATTACGCACGAGTAGGATATGATGTTGAGTAGGATTTATGCAACAGTAAATAGCACGTTGTCACGTATTTGCACGTTAGAAAAGTAATGAATGCAGTATTTAACAATTGAAAGACAATTAAGAAGGAAACCAATGAGACAAGTCAGTTTTGTAGTGGAGAAATAAATACTTGAGAAAACAATTAAGTTCACATAAAGGGAAAGGGAAAGGGTGCACATGTATCAACAGAATAAAGCATGCTTACACTAATTCACAAAAAAATATTTTCATGGTAAAATCCTAAAATCCCTAGCAGAGTTGTCGTGCTGTCGCGCCCCCTTTTTCCTCTTTGCATCAGAAGTCAGGGTTTCGACATTCATTGGGAAAACTCATTTTCTTTTGGAAAGGGTACATGAGTTATAGAGTCGCCACCTAATGGGTTTAAGGCGTGTTAGGGCACCTGTTGCAAATAACTCATAAAAACCGGTTTTTGTTACCAGAGATTGGGTAAGAGCTTGAAATTACCTTGAAGGGAAGGTGTTAGACACCTATCTAGGTCCACAATGGTGGGTCCCGTCAAAACGTATTTTGTGAATTAGTCATTTAACAAATAAATCAGTCTAAGCACACATGTATAAAAATAAGGGAAATCCCAAGTTCATTAGCCTATAGGATCACATCTGTACAATACCTAGTAAATCATCCTCAACTAGAGGGGTTACACGTGGCTTTAGCGCACATGTCATCATATCAATTTTCTACCCAATTACCCTCCCCTTAGTGGTTATATGAGCGATTTTTTATTAACGAACTCTACGCGTGCATTACCCGTCCCTTCCTTGTGGTCGCGGAGGTGTTTAGGACCTCTAAGTTAGGCAGTTCTAGACTCTCCTAAGGTTTTTAAAGGAGAAAATCTAAGCGGTAACAAAGAACATATAGGACCGTCAAGTAAAAGAACAATTAAAGGGCTCATGTTTACCTCCACAAATAAACAGATAATTAGCACGTCTCAACAGAAAGATTTCAGATGTTTCAGAAAGGTCGTAGAGCAGGATGTCTAGATGAGTAAATAGAAAATAGGCAACATTGTTGTCACGAACCAAAATCCATAAAGGTCGTGATGGCGCCGGACCCCACGGTCAGGCAAGCCAACACTTAAAAATTAATGAAACCTTAATTATAATATTTGAAATCATTACCTTTCACTTTATTACATAAGAATTGAATAAAAATCCATTAATAAAGTGCGATAGTTTAATAATCCATTTTTATTGAAATACATCCCAGAACTCGGTGTCACAAGTGCATGGGAAAATTTTCTAAGAATTATATAGATACTACAATGCCTGTCTGAAATACAAATTGGACAAGAAATTTAGAAATAAAGTACAATACATCTGAGGGAGACTACGTCAGCTGCGGGTCGACTCCGGATGGTGCAACTCGTCTAAGTCCCCAAGTCAGCCACATCATTGCGTCAAGCAGGGCCACTAGCTATAGATGCACCTGTGCAATAAACATGCACATCTAGTGTAGCATGAGTACGAAACAACGTTTACTCAGTAAGTATCCCGCCTAACCTTAGAGAGGTAGTGACGAGAGGTCGACTTTGACACTTGCTAGAGGTCAATACAGTATAACCAATGAATGATATCAAATGTAGGTATTAACATCAAATAACAAATAATGTCAGGAAAGAGCAATTGTTTCCATTAATTTATAAATTGTCCGATTTCCGTCATTTCATTAAGCAGTTTTACATTTTTAAGACAATTTGACAATCCCGGTCACATATGGTATATAGTATATCATGCGCAGAAAATGTCGTGGGTCGAACGGCACGAACCAACAATAATAAAATGTGCACTGCCGAAGGGTCGAACGGCTCGAACCATAGATGCATCGATTCCGTTGTGGCGTACGGTTCGCTCCCATGAGAGTAGTAGAAAGAATCACTCTGCTCGCGTAATATATATTGCGAAGCGGTCACACCTATGCATTACACATCCAAACATTCAACCTCGACTATATCGGGAAAAGCAATTACTAATAAATGAAAAAGTTCTCTTTAATATTTACAAAAATAGTATTTAAGTCATTTCTAGAAATTCATTTATCAAATTCGGTAATAATCTAATCATTTTAAGTTTCTTCGATAAAGTTACAAATATGAAAAATAGAACATGCTTTGGGGTCCTAAACTACCTGGACAAGCATAATAATAGCTACGCACGGACTCCCGTCACCTCGTGCGTACGTAGCCTCAACAAATAGTAGCACATATATTTAATTATGTGATGACCCAAAAGGTCTTCCTGTGCAAAATTAATTATGACTGTGTTTCGAGGCCTTGAAAGCCTCCGTCTATCTCACCTCAATGTGCATGCGCAACCCGGACGCGTAGCAGGGAAGCCTTTATGTGGAAATTTGAATAACTGTTGTATTTATGACAATTAATTTAATAAAGTTGACTTTGGTCAACATTTTTGGTGAACGGACCCGGACCCATGGTTTGACGGTTTTGTAGGGTCCGTAGGAAAATATGGGACTTGGGCGTATGCCCGAAATCGAATTCCGAGGTCCCAAGTCCGAGAAATGAATTTTTAAAGAAAATTGTTTTCTGAAAATAATAAAGGCTTTTGAAAATGAACTTTGATGCGAAACCTGTGTTACCGGGCCCGTATTATGGTTTCGTAGACCGAAACAGGTTCAATATGGTTATTATGTGTTGTCAGTCAAATTTGGTAAGAAACAGACTTGGTTTGACATGTTTCAGATCAAAAACGGGAAATTTAGAAGTTTAGGAAGTTTGAGAAAATTCTATAGATTTTGGAGTTTAATTCATTGTTTTTATATTATTTTGGTGGTTTAATTATTTGAATATGTCCGTAGGATGTTTATGAGGTTGTGTGTTCAATTGGTTTAGAGCCCCGAGGCTCGGGTGAGTTTCGGGTAGGCATCGGAGTGTAAAAAGTTAGAAAATTCTGGGGTGAAATAATTGTTGCTGGTGTCTGGCATTTTTCTCTATGCTATCACATAGGCTTACATTGAGGGGAAGGTCAGTTCCTCTATGCGATCGCATAGCAGTGTCCTCGATCGCATAGATGTGTAGGAGGTCTGGGCGGGGGCTGGCTAGGTACCCTGTGCGATCGCATAGCCTAGTCCGCGATCGCATAGGGTGGAGTCCTTGAGCTATGCGATCGTAGTCAGTTGTTCGCGATCGCAGTGAGGGGGGATCCTAGGTTCTTCTTTGCGATCGCATTCTTTCAGCCGCGATCGCAGAGTGTAGGGACCAGACTCTCCGCGATCGCAGACTCATTCCCGCGATCGCGATGCTCGTTTACGCCCAGTTATTTTAAAAGCTCCATAACAGAATACTATTACGGGATTATCACTATTTCACGAACTTTTTTTCTCCAAGACCCCATAGGCGATTCCTAAGCTAGTTCTCCTCCATAACCATTTGGGTAAGTGATTCTAACACTAATTTCTTCCATTTTCCTTCATCAATCACTATAATCTAGGTCTAATAACATGAGATCAAGGTCGAAATTAGCGGTTTTTGAGTAGAGTTAGGTTTATGGAATTTTTGGGGAATTCAACCTTATTTTGGGGTCGGTTTTCAAAACAAATTGTATGTTGGGGCTCGTGGGGAAATGGGTTATCGGGTTTTGGTCCGAACCTCGAGTTTGGGCCAAGCGGGCCCGGGGTCAAATTTTTGTATTTTTGGAAGAATGATAGAAAATGTATAATTAGGCTTGTGAATTGGTTTATTGAGTAATTATTGATGTTAATAAATCAATTATGTCTAGATATTATCGATTCAGAGTTGGATTCGATAGAAAAGGCTGTGATTGAGGCTTGACTATTATTTTAGAGCCGAGGTAAGTGTTTGGCCTATCCTTAGCTTGAGGGATTAGGTATAGAGTCTTATTTGCTATGTGTAATTCATGCCCAACGTATAGGTGAGGTGACGAGTACCTATATGTTGTGGTAAAGTATGCCCATCGGTCAGTTACCGTGTTCTTAATATTCTCTGTACCATGAGTAATTGGTGATTTAGAAGTGATACATTGATGTTGTTCATGACGTGGGAAGTTATTGAGTTATTTAATCAGTTGAGGCTTTTACTGTTGAAGTTATATTTCTGAGCGAGTTTGGTTATAGTTGAGTCATTTGCCGGGATGATAGAAATTTACTGAGTATTTCCGTACACTTGAGATTTCTTATTGTTAGTTTTCACATAATATTGCTGATTTTATATTATTTATCGCACGAGGGGACATGCCGTGCGCATTGCTTATTATTTATCGCACGAGGGGACATGCCGTGCAGATTGTTTATTATTTATCGCACGAGGGGACATGTTGTGCCGATTATTTATTATTTATTTCATGAGGGGACATTCCGTGCCGATTGTTTATTATTTATCGTACGAGGGGACATTTCGTGCCGATGTTTTATTATTTATTGCACGAGGGAACATTCCGTGCCGAGTGGTTGTTATTTATTCACGAGGGGACATTCTGTGCTGAGTGATTGTGAGACTATGCACGAGGGGACATGTCGTGCCTGTTGTTGTTCGTTACTTGTTCTGAGATATTAAATCCCTGCTTTTACTTTCACATTTAAGTTATCACCCTGTTCTACTATGCTAGTATCTCTTGCCCCTTTTATCCCTCGCATGTTCTCCCCGTATCAAATTTTACTTGTTTATTTCCGTCGATATATTCCTGTTATTATTTAGAATTGCACAAGTATGTATATTTTTGTCGGTCATAGCCTCGTCACTACTTCACCGAGGTTAGGCTCGGCACTTACTCAGTACATGGGGTTGGTTGTACTGATGCTACACATGCACTTCTTTATGTTGTGCAGACTTCGCAGCCGGACCCGGTGGGCACTAACGGAGGGGGCATTCCATCAGTTCATTCAGGAGACATGGAGGTAGACCTGCAGATGTTCGTGGGCCTTGGCATCGCCTTCCACCCTTCTCTTTCAGTTATGTCTTATTCTATAGTTTCAAAGACAGTCATATGTACTCGGTTTTATTTATGGGTTTTATTTCGAAGCTTGCTATGTTAATTTGAACTTAGCTGACTTTCACATTGTTGACCACCATTGGCTTAGTTATCTTGTTCATTTAAGTTGTTAATGAGTTTATTTAGTTCAAACATTGGCTTGTCTAGCGGGTTCAACGTTAGGCTCCATCACGGCCTAAAGGTGGGATTTCGGGTCGTGACAGTTGGTATCAGAGCACTAGATTTCTTAGGTCTCACAACTCATTGACAACTTGGTAGAGTCTGAGGGATCGGTACAGAGACGTCTGTACTTATCCCCCAGAGGCTGCAAAGTTAGGAATAACTTCATATCCTTCATTCTTTGTCATGCTATTTGACTTCTAAATACTAATTGAGTCGCTATTCTACTCTCTCGCAGATGGAGAGAATGCGTGCTTCCTCATCGACCGATCAGCAAACCGATCCTCCTATTGCATCTCCTACGAGGGGCCGAGGCTGAGGCCGTGCTAGAGGCCGAGGCAGAGCTAGAGCAGCAGCCCCAGTTGAGGACGCACATGTAGACTACGCTAATGAGGTTCCTACTCAGACAGTCCCAGTTGGACCAGCTCAGGTCCCAGAGGGGTTCATTGCTACCCCGCTGCTTCAGGACGCTCTAGTCCACTTAGTGGGACTCATGGAGAGTGTGGCTCAGGCCGGTCTTCTTCCTACTGCTCCAGCCGTCTCTCAGGCTGGGGGATAGATCCAGACTCCTTCTACTCGTACACCAGAGCAGTTAGATCCTCAGTTTCAGACTCCGGCACCTTAGACAGCCAGAGTAGCTCAGCCGGGTATTATGGCACCAGTAGTTGAGGGAGAAGCTATGCCAGCAGATGCTCTATGGATATTGGATAGATTCACCAAGTTATTCGCTACTACGTTTACTGGTGCACCATCAGAGGACCCCCAGGATTACTTGGACAATTGTTATGAGGTTCTTCGGAACATGGGCATTGTGGAGTCCAATGGAGTTGATTTTGCTACTTTTCGTCTTTCGGGTTACGCTAAGACTTGGTGGAGAGACTATTGCTTGACCAGGCCAGCAGGGTCTACACCTTTAACTTGGGCTCAGTTCTCCGAGGTATTCTTGGGGAAGTTTCTTCCAGTTACTCAAAGGGAGGATCTTCAGAGACAGTTTGAGCGTCTCCATCAAGGCTCCGTGTTCGTCTTTCAGTACGCGACCAGGTTCATTACTCTAGCCAGGCATGCTATTATGATACTCCCCACTAATAGGGAGAGGGTTTGGAGATTTATTGAGGGCCTGGCTCAGCCTATCAGACTTTAGATGGCCAGGGAGACAGGTACTGATATCTCCTTTCAGGATGCAGCTGATGTGGACAGACGCATTGAGATGGTATTATCCCAGGGTGGTGGTCAGGGTTCTGACAAAAGACCTTGTCATTTCGGTCGTTTCAGTGGTGCCTCATCTGGAGGCAGAGATTCCTGGCAGAGATCATCCCCTAGGCCTTATTAGTCGGCACTCCAGGTATCCCGCAGTGCATTATCATCTCCCTTCAGTGCACCGCCGATCCATAGTCTTCAGGGTGGTCATTCTGGTCGTGAGGGACAGTTCCAGGGTCAGTATTCGCAGCAGGCGAATACTTGCTACACTTGCGGTGGTCCGGGGCACATCTCCAGGTTCTGCCCTTGAAGGTTTGGTGGGTCTTAGTATCAGGGTTCCCGTGCCACGGTTCCCGCATCAGGTGCACCCCCACCCCCTCAGCCAGCTAGGGGTGGTGGTCGTGGTGCTAGAGGTGGAGGTCAGACTCATAGAGGTGGAGGGCAGGTCATGAGAGGTAGGGGTCAGCCCATAGTAGGTAGACCCAGAGATGTGCAGGTTGTAGGGGCTCCGCCCCGATGCTATGCTATTCCGGCTAGGCCAGAGGGTGAGGCCTTTAACGCAGTTATCACAGGTACGGTTCCAGTTTGCAGCCGAGATGCTTCGGTATTATTCGATCTGGGTTCTACTTTCTCTTATGTGTCTTCATATTTTTCCCTTATTTGAGCATGTCCTGTGATTCCCTGAGTGCTCCTGTATATGTGTCTACCCCGGTGGGTGATTCTATTGTGGTAGATCGAGTCTACCGTGCTTTCTTAGTGGTCATTGGTGGTATGGAGACTCAGGTTGATCTTTTGCTTCTTGATATGGTTGACTTTGATGTTATATTGGGGATGGATTGGCTATCTCCCTATCATGCTATTCTGGACTGTCACGCTAAGACAGTGACATTGGCCTTGCCAGGAGTACCTCGTTTGGAGTGGAGGGGGACTCCTAGCCATTCTTTTGGCAGAGTTATTTCATATATGAAGGCTTGGCGCATGGTCGATAGGGTTGTTTGTCCTATCTGGCCTGTGTTCGTGACTCTAGTGCTGAGGTTCCTCCTATGGAGTCTGTACCTGTGGTTCATAAGTTGCTAGAGATTTTCTATGCTGACCTGCCAGGTATGCCACTCGACAGGGATATTGACTTTTTTATTGAGGTGGCTTAGGGCACTCAACCCATTTCTATTCTACTGTATCGTATGGCCCCGCCAGAGTTGAAGGAATTGAAGGAGCAGTAGCAGGATTTGTTGGATAAAGGCTTCATTAGGCCTAGCATTTCTCCTTGGGGTGCTCCAGTGTTGTTTGTTAAGAAGAAAGATGGCTTAATGAGGATGTGTATTGACTACCGGCAGCTAAATAAGGTTACTATTAAGAATAAGTATCTTTTGCCGAGGATTGATGATCTATTTGACCAGCTTCAGGGTGCTACAGTGCTTTCCAAGATAGACGTGAGATATGGTTACCATCAGCTAAGGATTAGGGTGTCTGATGTTCCTAAGACGACCTTTCACACTCGTTATGGGAATTATGAGTTCTTGGTGATGTCATTCGGATTGACAAATGCCCCCGCTGCTTTTATGGAGTTTATGAACCGGGTGTTCAGGCCTTATTTGGACTCGTTCGTTATTTTTTTCATTGATGATATATTGATACTCTCGTAGCCGAGAGGAGCATGAGCAGCACCTTAGAGTCGTCCTCCAGACTCTGAGGGATAGTCATTTGTATGCCAAATTCTGCAAGTGTTAGTTTTGGTAGAGTTCAGTTGCATTTCTAGGCCATATGGTTTTATGAGAAAGTATTCAGGTAGACCACAAGGAGATTTCAGCAGTTAGAGATTGGCCTAGGCCCAATTCAGCTACAAAGATTCGGAGCTTCTTGGGCTTAGCAGGATATTATTGCCGATTTGTGGAGGGCTTTTCATCTATAGAAGCCCTGATGACCAGGTTGACCCAGAAGGGTGCCCCGTTCAGGTGGACGGATGAGTGTGAGGCGGGCTTTCAGAAGCTCAAGATAGCTTTGACCACAACACCAGTGTTAGTGTTGCCCACATGTTCAGGACCGTATACCGTGTATTGTGATGCTTCACAAGTTGGACTTGGTGCAGTGTTGATGCAGGATGGCAAAGTTATAGCATATGTTCCTCGTCAGTTGAAGATTCATGAGAAGAACTATCCAGTTCATGATCTGGAGCTTGCAGCTATTGTTCATGAACTGAAGATTTGGAGGCACTATTTGTATGGGGTGCCATGTGAGGTGTTCATGGATCATATGATTTTACAGTACCTATTCAAGAAAAAGGAGTTGAACATGAGGCAGAGAAGGTTGTTAGAGTTACTAAATGATTATGATATTACTATTCTTTATCACCAGGGGAAGGCCAATGCGGTGGCCAATGCTTTGAGCTAGAAGTCAGTCAGTATGGGTAGTCTTGCTTATTTATCAGTCGGAGAGCGACCTCTTGCTTTGGATGTTCAGGCTTTAGCCAACCGATTAGTGAGATTGGTGGTTTCTGAGACAGCGGTGTTTTGGCCCATATTGTGGCCCGTTCTTCATGTGTGACCGTATTCGGGCCACGCAGTATGATGATTGTCATTTATGTGTTCTTAGAGATACAGTCTGGCACGGAGGTGCCAAGCAGGTTACAATTGATGATGAGGGAGTTTTGTGTATGCAGGGCCGTATTTGTGTTCCTGATGCTGATGGTATTCGTGAGTTGATTCTTCAGGAGGCCCATAGTTCCCGGTATTCCATTCATCCGGGCGCCTCAAAGATGTATTAGGACATGTGGCAGTACTATTGGTGGCGGAGGATGAAGAAGGATATTGTAGCTTATGTAGCTCGGTGCTTGAACTGTCAAGAGGTTAAGAGCACCAGAGACCCGGTGGTTTGATGCAGCCGATTCAGCTTCCCGAGTGGAAGTGGGAGCGTATCACCATGGACTTTGTAGTTGGACTCCCACGAACTCAGAGGATGTTTGATGTGGTTTGGTTTGTTGTGGATAGGCTGACCAAGTCAGCAGACTCAATTCCAATATCAGTTTCATATTTAGTAGAGAAGTTGGCAAAGATATATATGAGAGAGATTGTTCGATTGCATGGTGTGCCCTTATCCATTATATCAGACAGAGGTAATCAGTTTACCTCCCATTTCTGGAGAGTATTTCACCGAGAGTTGGGCACACAGATTGATTTGAGCACAACATTTCATCCTCAGACGGACGGACAGTCCGAGCGTATTATTCAGATTTTGGAGAATATGTTGTGGGCTTGTGTTATTGATTTTTGTGGTTCATGGGACCAGTTCTTGCCTTTAGCTGAGGTTGTCTACAACAACAGCTATCAATCGAGCATTCAGATGGCTCTGTATGAGGCATTGTATGGTAGACAGTGTCGGTCTCCATTCGGATGGTTTGAGCCAGGGGAGGCAAGATTGTTGGGGTCTGTGTTAGTCCAGGATGCCTTGGACAAGGTGAAGATTATTCATGATAGACTTCGTACCGTTCAGTCTAGGCAGAAGAGTTATGCGAATGGTAGAGTTCGAGATTTGGCCTTTATGGTAGGAGACCGGGTATTTCTTCGAGTGTCGCCTATGAAGGGCGTGATGAGGTTCGGGAAGAATGGAAAGTTGAGCCCTAGTTATATTGGTCCATTAGAGATTTTGGATAAGGTGGGAGAGGTGGTCTACAGACTTGCCTTTCCACCTAGCTTGTCAGTTGTGCATCTGGTATTTCATGTGTCTATGCTTCGGAGGTATATTGCGGATCCATCTCATGTACTTAACTTCAGCGGTATCATGTTGGATCAAGATTTGTCCTGCGAGGAGGAGCCGATAGCTATATTAGACTAGCAGGTGCGCCGGTTGAGATCAAAGAGTTATCCTTCAGTTCGTGTTCAGTGGACAGGTCGGCCTGTTGAGGCAGCTACCTAGGAGTCTAAGTCCGATATGCGGAGCCGATATCCCAATCTTTTCCCTGATTCAGGTACCTTTCTATGTCCGTTCGAGGATGAACATTTGTTTTAGAGGTGATGATTGTGATGACCCAAAAGGTCATCCTGTGCAAAATTAATTATGACTGTGTTCCGAGGCCTTGAAAGCCTCCGTCTATCTCACTTCGATGTGCGTGCGTAGCCTGGACACGTAGCCGGGAAGCCTTTATGTGGAAAATTGAATAAATGTTGAATTTATGACAATTAATTGAATAAAGTTGACTTTAGTCGACATTTTTGGTGAACGGACCCGAACCCATGATTTGACGGTTCCGGAGGGTCCGTAGGAAAATATAGGACTTGGGCGTATGCCCAAAATCGAATTCCGACGTCCCAAGTCCGAGAAATGATGTTTTAAAGAAAATTATTTTCTGGAATAATAAAGGCTTTTGAAAATGAACTTTGATGCGAAACCTGTGTTACCATGCCCGTATTATGGTTCCGGAGCTCGGAACAAGTTCAATATGGTTATTATGTGTTGTCTGTGAAATTTGGTATGAAACGAACTTGGTTTGACGTGTTTCGGATCAAAAATGGGAAATTTAGAAGTTTATGAAGTTTGAGAAAATTCTATAGATTTTGGAGTTTAATTCATTGTTTTTGATGTTATTTTGATGGTTTAATTATTTGAATAAGTCTGTAAGATGTTTATGAGGTTGTGTGTGTAATTGGTTTTTAGCCCCGAGAGCTCGGGTGAGTTTCGGGTAAGCATCAGAGTGCAAAAAGTTTGAAAAATCTGGTGTGAAATAGCTGTTGCTGGTGTCTGGCATTTTGCTCTATGCAATCGCATAGGTCCTTCTGCGATCGCATAGGCTTACATTGAGGAGGAGGTCAGTTCCTCTATGAGATTGCATAGCACTGTCATCGATCGCATAGAGGTGTAGGAGGTCTGGGCGGGGGCTGGCTAGGTACCCTGTGCGATCGTATAACCTAGTCCGCGATCGCATAGGGTAGAGTCCTTGAGCTATGCGATCGCAATTATTCGCGATCGCAGTGAGGGGGGATCCCAGGTTCTTCTTCGCGATCGCATTCTTTCAACCGCGATCGCAGAGTGTAGGGACCAGACTCTCCGCGATCGCAGACCCATTCCCGCAATCGCGATGCACGTTTTCGCCCAGTTATTTTATAAGCTCCAAAACAGAATACTATTACGGGATTATCACTATTTCACCAACTTCTTCTTCTCCAAGACCCCATAGGCGATTCCTAAGCTAGTTCTCCTCCATAACCATTTGGATAAGTGATTCTAACAATAATTTCTTCCATTTTCCTTCATCATTCACTAGAATCTGTGTCTAATAACATGAGATCAAGGTCAAAATTAGGGGTTTTTGAGTAGAGTTAGGTTTATGGAATTTTTGGGGAATTCAACCTCATTTTGGGGTCGGTTTTTAAAACAAATTGTATATTCGGGCTCGTGGGGGAATGGGTTATCGGGTTTTGGTCCGAACCTCGAGTTTGGGCCAAGCGGGCCCCGGGTAAAATTTTGGTATTTTTGGAAGAATGATAGAAAATATATAATTAGGCTTTGGAATTGGTTTATTGAGTAATTATTGATGTTAATAAATCAATTATGTCTAGATATTATTGATTCGGAGTTGGATTCGAGAGGAGAGGCTGTGATTGAGGCTTGACTTGCATTTTGGAGCTTAGGTAAGTTTTTGGCCTAACCTTAGCTTGATGGATTAGGTATAGAGTCTTATTTTCTATGTGTAATTCATGTCCAACGTATAGGTGAGGTGACGAGTACCTATATGTTGTGGTCAATTATGCCCGTGGGTCAATTGTGATGAATCATACCGTGTTGTAAATATTCTCTGTACCATGAGTAATTGGTTATTTAGAAGTGATACATTGATGTTGTTCATGACGTGGGAAGTTATTGAGTTATTTGTTCAGTTGAGGCTTTTACTGTTGAAGTTATATTTCTGAGCGAGTTTGGTTATAGCTGAGTCCTTTGCCGGGACGATAGAAATTTACTGAGTATTTCTGTACACTTGAGATTTCCTTTTATTAGTTTTCACATGATATTGCTGCTTTTATATTATTTATCGCACGAGGGGACATGCCGTGCTGATTGTTTATTATTTATCGCACGAGGGGACATGTCGTGCCAATTGTTTATTATTTATCGCACGAGGGAACATGTCGTGCCGATTGTTTATTATTTATCGCACGAGGGGACATTCCGTGCCGATTGTTTATTATTTATTGCACGAGGGGACATTCTGTGTCAATTTTTTATTATTTATCGCACGAGGGGACATTCCGTGCCGATTGTTTATTATTTATTGCACGAGGGAACATTCCGTGCCGAGTGGTTGTTATTTATGCGCGAGGGGACATTCCACGCCGAGTGATTGTGAGACTATGCACGAGGTGACATGTCGTGCCTATTGTTGTTCATTACCTGTTCTGAGATGTTAAATCCCTACTTTTACTTTCACATTTCAGTTATCACCCTGTTCTACTGTGCTAGTATCTGTTGCCCCTTTTATCCCCAACATGTTCTCCCTGTATCTGCTTTTACTTGTTTATTTCCGTCGATATCTTCCTGTTATTATATAGAATTTCATAGGTATGTATATTGTTGTCGGTCCTAGTCTCGTCACTACTTCGCCGAAGTTAGGCTCGGCACTTACTCACTACATGGGGTCGGTTGTACTGATGCTACACCTGCACTTCTTTATGTTGTGCAGACTACGCAGCCGGACCTGGTGGGCACTGATGGAGGGAGCATTCCATCAGTTCATTCAGGAGACATCGAGGTAGACCCGCAAACGTTCGTGGGCCTTGGCGTCACCTTCCACCCTTCTCTTTCAGTTCTGTCTTATTCTATAGTTTCAAAGAAAATCATATGTACTGGGTTTTATTTCGCAACTTTCTATGTTAATTTGAACTTAGTTTACTTTCACATTGTTGACCACCGTTGTCTTAGTTATCTTGTTCATTTTAGTTATTAATAAGTTTATTTAGTTCAAACGTTGGCTTGTCTAGCGGGTTCAACGTTAGGCGCCATCACGGCCTGAAGGTGGGATTTTGGGTAGTGACAAATTAGTTCAGCCAACCCGGATCTTTTGAATCACAATGTCATGGACTATCTATGATTAATACTTATAAAAAGTCTGAAAGATATAATACATCTATTTTCTGAAGTACTAGAAACAGAAATAAAGGAAGGTGGGAGGGGACGCCTGCAGGACTACCTCAGTGTAATCAACAAGAAGAACCATAAATCACAACAACGCGGCAAGGGAACAATCAACATAAATAATACCGTTGCGGCAAGGGACACAACGATAACCAATCTTACACAAGTGTCTAACTTATCAAAATATTCCTCAACCCAACAAATACTCAACAGTATTCACAACCAAGAATTTACATCAAATGAATAACTACAAATTGATATTAACTCCATAACACAATGAATATCGATAAAATACACATAATTCATAGAAACCGACTCACGGGCGTGCTTGACAACAACGTATAGGTACTCGTCACCTCACCTATACGTTGAACATGGAATAAACACGTAGCAAATAAGACTCAACACCTATTCCCTGAAGCTAAGGTTATGTCAAACACCTACCTCGACTTCCACGATCAAAATCAAGCCTCAAGCACCGCTTTTCCTTTTGAACACTACTCCAAATCAATCGTATTTAAACAACATTGACTCAATAACATCAATAAATGCTAAACAATCCAATTCCAATGCTTAATTATAGACTTTCTAACATTCTTCCCAAAAATCCAAAAATCAACCTCGGACCCGCTTGGTCAAAACACGAGGTTCGGACCAAAACCCGATAACCCATTCACCCACGAGCCCGAATATATAGTTTGTTTTTAAATCCGACCCCAAAACAAGGTCTAATTCCCAATTAATCAAAAAGCCCTAACTCTACCCAAATCCTAATTTTTTACCCTTAATTGCATGTTTTAGGCCTAATACTATAATGGGTAGAGATAAAAATGGAAGGAAATGAGTTTAGGATTACATACCTTTGAAGCTATGGTGAAGATTCCCTTCAAAAATCGCACAAGGAGGTGTGGAGAAGAAGAAGTTGTGAAAAATGGGTTTAATCCCGTAAGTGTTCTGTTTTTAGGCAAAAATAATAACTGGGCGAATTTGGCTTATGCAATCGCGATAGAGGGAATGCGATCGCATAGTTGACAGTATCCCCACGCTCCACGATCGCGACTGATAGAATGCAATCATATAGAAGACTGACCCTTACACTCCGCGATCGCAAGGAAAAGAATGTGATCGCACAACACTAAGCCTACCCAGCCCCCAGCCTTCCTATTTCTCTATGCGGTCGCGACACATGCTATGTGATCGCATAGTACTACAGACTCCTACCCTAACACAGTGCTATGCGATTGCGAATGAACCTATGCGATCGCATAGTACGCAACACCATACACCAGAAAAATGGTCACACACCAGATGTTTTCTAAGTTATCCACCATGATGCCTGCCCGAAACTCACCCGAGCCCTCGGGGCTCCAAGCCAAATATGCACACAACCTCAAAAACATCCTACGGGATTATTCGTGCGATCAAATCGCAAAAATAACATCATAAACAACGAATTAAATCCCAAAATCAATGAATTTTTCTCAAAACTTCTAAAACTTAAAATTTTGCATTTATGGTCTGAATCACGTAAAATAACTTCCGTTCCTTACCAAACTTCATAGTTAAGACATAAATAGTATATTGAACCTATACCGGTATCCGAAACCAAGATACGGGCTTGATACCACAGGTTTCACAAATAATTTCATTTTCAAAAACCTCTTATATGTTTAGAAAATAATTTTTTTTTAAAATTCCTTTCTCGGACTTGGGACCTCAGAATTCAATTCCAGGCAAACGCCCAAGTCCCATATTTTCTTACGAACCCTCCGGGACCGTCAAATGACGGGTCCAGGTCCGTTTACCAAAAATGTTGACCAAAGTCAACCTAGTTCAATTTTCAAATACAAAATTGTCAATTTCCTCAGTTTTCACATAAATGCTTCCGGGCTACATGCCCCGGGCTGCGCACACAAAATGAGGTGAGATAGAAGGAGGTTTCTACGACCTCGGAACACAGAACTAGCTAGAAATACATGGGATGACCTTTTGGGTCATCACAATCTCCACCTCTAAAACAAACGCTCGTCCTCGAACGGACTTAGAAAGCTTCTTGAATCAGGGAAAAGATGGGATATCTGCTCCGCATATCGGACTCAGACTCCCAGGTAGCTTCCTCAATAGGCTGACCTCCCCACTGAACACAGACTGAAGGATAACTCTTCGATCTCAACTAACGAACCTGTCGGGCTAATATGGTTACCGGCTCCTCCTCATAAGTCAAATCCTTGTTCAACTGGACACTGCTGAAGTCTAGCGCATGAGAGGGATCGACAAGATACTCCTGAAGCATAGATACATGAAACACCGGATGCACGTCTGATAAACTCGGTGGCAAAGCAAGTCTGTAGGCCACCTCTCCTACCTTCTCAAGAATCTCAAAGGGACCAATGTACCTAGGGCTCAACTTGCCCTTCTTTCTAAACCTCATCACGCCCTTCATGGGCAATACCCGAAGCATTACCCGGTCTCCTTCCATGAATTCAAAATCACGAACTCTACGGTCTGCATAACACTTCTGCCTGGACTGCGTTGTACGGAGTCTATCCTGAATGATCTTCACCTTATCCAAGGCATCCTGGACTAACTTTGAACCCAACAACCTAGCCTCCCCCGGCTCGAACCACCCAACTGGCGACCGACTCTGCCTACCATACAACTCCTCATAAGGAGCCATATGAATGCTCGACTAATAGCTGTTGTTATAGGCAAACTCAGCTAAAGGCAAAAACGGGTCCCATGAGCCTCCTAAGTCAATGACACACGCTCGCAACATATCCTCCAAGATTTGAATAGTACGCTCGGACTGTCCGTCTGTCCGAGGATGAAATGATGTGCTCAACCCAACCCGTGTGCCCAACTCACGCTGAAATACTCTCCAGAAATGGGAGGTAAACTGAGTACCTCGGTCAGAAATAATGGACACGGGCACACCATGCAGGGGAACAATCTCCCTGATGTAAATCTTTGCCAACCTCTATGAAAAATACGAAACTGATACAAGAATGAAGTGTGCTGACTTGGTCAGCCTATCCATAATGACCTAAACCGCATCGAACATCCTCTGAGTCTGTGGGAGTCCAACTACGAAATCGATGGTGATACGCTCCCACTTCCACTGGGGAATCTCAATCTGCTGCATCAAACCACTATGTCTCTGGTGCTCGTACTTAATATGCTGACAGTTGAAGCACCGAGCTACATATGCCACAGTATCTTTCTTCATCCTTTGCCACCAAATATGCTGCCGCAAATCCTGGAACATATTTGCGGCACCCGGATGAATAGAATAACGGGAACTATGGGCCTCCTGCAATATCAACTCACGAAGCCCATCAACATCAGGCACACAAATACAGCCCTCTATCCTCAAGAATCCATCATCATCAACCGTAACCTGCTTGGCACCTCTGTGCCGAACCGTATCCCCAAGGACACATAAATGACGACCATCATATTGCATGTCTTGAATACGATCAAACAATGATGAATGGGCCACAGTATAAGCCAACACATTGCCAATCTTAGAAACATCCAATCTCATGAACCGATTGGCCAAAGCCTGAACATCTAAAGTAAGCGATCGCTCCCCAACCGGAATATAAGCAAGACTACCCGTGCTGAAATGACTTCCGGCTCAAAGCATCGGCCACCACATTGGCCTCCCCGGGATGATATAAGATGATAATGTCATAGTCTTTCAACAGCTCCAACCAACTTCTCTGCCTCATATTCAGCTCTTTCTGCTTGAATAGGTACTGCAAACTCTTATGATCCGTGGACATCTCACAAGACACACCGTACAGATAATGCCTCAAAATATTCAGCGCATGGACAATAGATGCTAACTCTAAATCATGAATCAGATAGTTCTTCTCATGAACCTTCAACTGAAGTGAAGCATAAGCTATAACCTTGCCATCGTGCATCAACATTGCACCAAGTCCAACTCGTGAGGCATCACAATACACTGTATATGGCCCTGAACCTGTGGGCAAAACTAACACCGGTGTCGTGGTCAAGGCTGTCTTAAGCTTCTCAAAGCTCGCCTCACACTCATCTGTCAACCTGAACTGAGAACGCTTCTGAGTCAACTTGGTCATAGGGGCTGCAATAGATGAAAATCCCTCAAAAAATCAACGATAGTAACGTGCTAAGCCCAAGTAACTACGAATATCTGTTGATGAGGTGGGTCTAGGCTAATCTCTGATTGCTGATATCTTCTTGGGATCCACCTGAATACCCTCTACTGACACCGCATGGCCCCGAAATACAACCTAACTCAACCATAACTCACACTTCGAAAATTTGGCATACAACTAACTGTCCTTTAGAGTTTGGAGGACGACTCGAAGGTGCTGCTCATGCTCCTCTCGGCTGCGGGAGTATATCAATATATCATCAATGAAAACAATAACAAATGAATCCAAATAGGGCCTGAACACTCGGTTCATCAAATCCATAAAAGCAACTGGGGAATTTGTCAACCCAAATGACATAACTAAGAACTCATAATGCCCATACCGAGTGCGAAATGCTGTCTTAGGGACATCAGCTGCCCTAATCCTCAACTGATGGTAACCAGATCTCAGGTCAATCTTGGAAAACACTATGGCACCCTGAAGCTAATCGAACAAATCATCAATCCTCGGCAAAGGATACTTATTCTTGATAGTACCATTGTTCAATTGCTGGTAGTCAATATACATTCTCATTGTGCCATCTTTCTTCTTAACAAACAATACTGGCGCACCTCAAGGAGAAACACTAGGCCTAATAAAGCCTTTCGCCAGCAAATCCTGTAATTGATCCTTCAACTCCTTTAACTCTGGCGGGGCCATACGATATGGCGGGGCCATACGATATGGCGGGGTAGAAAGGGCCTGAGTGCCCAGAGTCCAATCAGTGCAAAAGTCAATATCTCTGTTGGGTGGCATACCCGGTATGTCAGCATGGAATACCTCTGGAAACTCACGGACAATGGGCACAGACTCCATAGGAGGAACCTCAGCACTAGAATCACGAACATAAGCTAAATAGGCCAAGCATCCTTCTCGACCATATAACGAGCCTTCATATACCAGATAACATAGCCGAATGAATGACCAGGAGTCCCCCTCCACTCCAATCGGGGTGCTCCCGGTAAGACCAAGGTCACAGTCTTGGCGTAACAGTCCAGAATAGCATGATAGGGAGGTAGCCAATCCATCCCCAAAATGAGATCGAAATCAACCATATCAAGAGGTAAAAGATCAACACGGGTCTCAAGACCACCAATAACCACAATACATGACCAGTAGACTCGATCTACCACAATGGAATCACCTACCGGTGTAGACACATATGCAGGAGTACTCAGGGAATCACGGGGCATAATTTGATAAGGAGAAAAATATGAGGACACGTAGGAAAATATGGACCCCGGATCAAACAACACCGGTATCTCTGCTGCAAACTGAAACCATACCTGTAATGACTGCATCGGAGGCCTAAGCCTCAGGTCTGGCGGGAATAGCATAGCATCAAGGTTGAGCCCCACCAATCTGAAAATCCTTGGGTCGACCTACTATGGGCTGACCTTTACCCCTCATAGCCTATCCTCCACCTCTAATTATCTGGCCTCCACCTCTGGAACCTCGACCTCTACCCTAGCTTGCTGAGGGGGTGGGGGTGCACTTTGTGCGGGAATCATAACACTAGAACCCTGATGCTAAGAACCACTAGAAGCTCAGGGGAAAAACTTTGAAATGTGCCTTGGAACATCACAAGTTTAGCAAGATCTATGATGCTAAGACCGCTGGCCCTGAAACTGTCCTTGTGGACCAGAATAACCACTTTGAAAGCTTTGAAGCGACGGTGCACTGATAGCAGTTGGTGGTGCAATGCGGGATACGCTGACTGCTGACTGGAATGGTCTACGAGGATGACCTCTGCCAAAAGAATCTCTGCCTCCAGATGAGGCATCACTGAATCGGCCAAAATGACGAGGCCTCTTATCAGACCCCTGACCACTGCCTTGTGATAAGACCATCTCAATCCGTCTGGCCACATTGGCCGCCTCCTGAACTGAAATATCAGTACCTGTCTTTGTGGCCATCTGTAGTCTAATCGGCTGAGCTAGCCCCTCATTAAACCTCCTCACCCTCTCTCGTTGGTGGGGAGTATCAGGATAGCTTGTCGGGCCAAAGTGATAAACCGGGTCTCACATTGGGTGACATTCATAGAGCCCTGCTGGAGACGCTCAAACTGCCTCCGAAGAACCTCTCTCTGGGTAACTGGTAGAAACTTCTCCAAGAACAACTCGGAGAACTGAGCCCAAGACAAGGACGAAGATCTAGCTGGTCTGGTCAAGCAATAATCCCTCCACCATGTCTTGGCGGGACCAGAAAGACGAAAAGTAGCAAAGTCGACCCCATTGGTCTCCACGGTCCCCATGTTTCGAAGAACCTCATAGCAATTGTCTACGTAATCCTGGGGGTCCACTGATGGGGCACCACTGAAAGTAGTAGGAAACAACTTGGTGAACCGATCCAATCTCCATAAAGCATCAGCAGACATGGCTTCTCCCTCAACGGCCTGTGCCACAATACCTGGCTAAGCTACTCCAGCTGTCTGAGGTGCTGGAGTCTGGAACTGAGAAGCTAACTGCTCTAGTGTGCGGGT